>JNDS01002961.1:0-13003 GCA_000697035.1 Rhizopus stolonifer B9770
TTGATGTAAGTAATCAGAGTTGTGCGAGAAATGCTAATGTCGCATAATTTTAATTGAGAATTTATTCTTTCATAAGAGGCAAATGGATCCTTTCTGGTAATGGCCTGAAGGTGTCTTAGATCCCGCTCATTCAGTTTTTTGGGTGCACCTGGTTGGCGCGCTGGAAGAGGAGTTTCCTTTTCATCGATTCTCTTAATGATACTTTGGACTGTGGCCTTAGAGACGCCAACTACCTCTGAAATGCGGCTCATTGTATAATTTTCTTTTTTTAGCCAACAAACGCCCCAATAATTTTTTGTTTCTCGACTTTTATAGCTTCTATGGGTAATGTTGGATGATTCTTCTGAGTGATTCATTTTGATGTTTACTAATTGATTGTAGAGTTAAATGGCAAAACAAAAAATAATTTCCGTCTAAAATGTTCGATTTTTACATCCGTATGAAAATTAATTGTGTGTGACTGTATAAATAATTTTTTTTATAAATATTCTAGATTTTTTGGCCTATTGAAGAGATAATCATACCTAGCGAGCAAATAATGAGACGCATGACTTCAAAATGTTGTTTGTAGGATACTATTTATCGAAAATTACAAAATAGAGCATGCTTAATAAAAAAAAAAAAAAAAAAAAAAAAAAAAAAAAAACGAAGTAGGACTTCAGTAGAACGATCTGTTTCTTAACAACAGTAATGCTAATAATAGTGTTGAATTTGGAGGGCAGAATTATTTCTGTATTAGAAGATTGTGTTGAATTTCTGGCATAGAATGGCACCTCTACCTTAAGAGGTTGTGTAACGCTCCAAAAATGAATGAAGCGTCTACGCGCCTCTTGTGTTTGCACTGCTTTAAGCGCAAACGGGACGTTAAAGAAAACAAAGTATTTAAAACCGCGGCTTAATGGGATTTTTGGAGCGTCATTTCGGAGCGCGCGTAGTAATACCCAAAAAAAAAAGTCGTCTTTTGATAAGTTTTGTCTTCTTTTGTTCCAAATCAATTTTTTTAAAAACAAACTGATATAATTTGGATTAATTCAAAAGCACTACAATGCTTATATCGCGCGGCTATTGTATAATAACTTTACTAGGTTAAAAATATAAATCACATTAAAAAAAAAGGACCAGATTTAAATCCCTCCTAATTTTTTTAAAGACATATAATAAAGTAGAATAACATTTATTTATTGTGATTAATAAGATGCGCAGAAAGAATAAAGGGATAACTATACTTTAACTTGAGACTCCAAAAAAATAATGTCAGTTGATTAAATTTTTTTGAAAACGTAAATTATATACCAATTCTGTCTTTTTTAATTTTTTCATACATATCAACAAGCTCTTTAATTCCAGCATGAGCTTTTTGAGAAGCAATATGAGATTTCTCAACAGCAGCAACTCCTCGAGGTATCATTTCATCATAATAGGAACGTATGGCTTTGTCAAAAGGTTTGGAGTTACCAAAGACGTTATATATTTCTTCAGCTAAGTTTGCAGCATCGACTATAGCATGATTGGCACCTAAAAAACAACATTGGTTTAAATCCCTGTTCTTTGTAATTTGTTATATTTACCTTCGCCTCGGAACATAGTCATAGGATGAGCAGAATCACCAATCAAAACTACATGACCAGAAGAGGCTGCTAACAGCTCCGCTTGAGGAATTCTTTCACGGATTATCAGATTCATAACCACAGTGCCATCGGGTGCCTCGTTAATTAACTTCTGATGGGGATATGAACCGAAGAACGCAGAAGTGCACCAGGATTGAACCATTTGAAGCACCTCTTGATTATTTGAACCATCAGGACAAGGAAGGACTCCGTCTGTGTCATAGGCACTTACGAGTGAAATGACTTCATAAGGTGCCTCTGGGCGGCTTCGATCGATTTTATTGAGAGTATAAAACATTCTGATAGTTTTTTCGGCTATAAATCTATCTTCAGAGCTGACAGAACCAACAATGGAAGCGGTTTGGTTGTTGGTGACCGACAGAGTATTCCATTTTTCCTCAGAAATCCATTGTGTGATAGCATATCCACGCACGCGACTGATTTGAGTAAGCTTATCAAACTCTTCTTGACCACCATATAGCTGACAGGTAACACGAGATAAAGCACCATCTGCAGCAACCAAAAGATCACCTGAATCCTGAGTCTTGTCCGTAAAGTGTACTATTACCTGACCATCAGATTCTTCGTAATGACTCATTTTTTTGTTCCAATGGACATACTCTTGTATATCCTTCAATAGCCATTTTCTGAAGCGATCTCGACTAACCCGGTAGGCTTTGTAAGGCTCTCCTTTTATAGTAGCTGATTCTTGCCCGGTCTTTCCATCAAAAGCTCTAAACAAAGTGCCACCTTCGTTTGTTTCATAATTGACGCATGTTTCTTGACCAAAGTTTTCAAACCGTTTTGGAGGAAGACATTTTTTTAAATAATCCATGCACATGTGGAGGGCCAGAGAATATCCTTGCTTGCGGTGTTCGGGGGTTTCATCTCTTTCATATACTGCAAAGGGAATGCCATAATTCTTTAAAGCATTTGCCAAAGTAAGGCCAGCTAAACCACCGCCGATAATCAATACTTTTTGGATGTTTTCAGTAGTCATTTTTGATCGTTTCTAGTTAAAGTGAAAGAAAGAATATTATCTTGTTGATATGACTTGAATATTTTAGAGTGTTATTTATATGTTTTACAACTATTGACAAAGGGCGGGAGCTCGGAGGACAGGGAATCTGCCGTTAATGCGCGCTTCATTGTAGCTGAGAAAAACGAATAAATTACTTTCTGTTTTTCTTTTTTTTATTAAAAAGGTTTATGGTAGTTAGCACATCTTAAACTATAAAAATTGATCTTTAAGTTAATCAATGCGTAACTTAATAGCTTAAAATAAGCTCATTTTTTTTTTTTTGAAGACTCAATCCAGCCAATAGCAGATCTGAGTTTCTTAATTTACGTCATTGTCCGGTCTTCTGCTTAAATCTTTACCCTTTAAGGAAAAGCTCGCATTTGGGTGAAAGGATGATTGTGGGTATGGCAAAATGACTAAAGAATCCCTCTCCTTTCTTATAATCCATACAACATGGTATAGTAGACACATCCATCCAAAGCAACAACCATCTAAAATATTTATTTAAAAAGGCCAAGCGTACCAAGAAGGTCGGAATCACTGGTAAATACGGTACCCGTTATGGTGCCTCTCTCAGAAAGACCGTAAAGAAAATGGAAATCACTCAACACGCTAAATACACTTGTACTTTCTGTGGTAAGGACGCTGTCAAGCGTACCGCTGTTGGTATTTGGAAGTGTAAGGGTTGTAAGAAGACCTTGGCTGGTGGTGCTTACGCTGTTTCGTAAGTTTCAATTGAAATTCGGGATTTCAGAGCATTGATTAACTTTATTTTTTTCTTCTAGTACAACTGCTGCCGCTACTGTTCGTTCCACTGTTCGTCGTCTTCGTGAACTTGCCGAAATCTAAAAGGTTCATCAACTATTCGATCGCTTGGTTCAATTGAAAAATAATAATAAAGAACTATGTATATAAACAATACATTGTTTTTTTTTTATCGAGTAGCTTTAGTGAGAAAAGTGAATTAAAACGCATACAATAAAGAATTGTATGGAACTATTACAGTAATTTATTAAAAAAGCAATTTGATTTAGATTTCATCTAATTGCTTGGAAAATTCATCTAATTCTTCCTGCAATTCCTTGTTCTTGCTTTCAAGCTCTTCTCTCTTCTTTTCTTCTTCGGAAAGTTGAATAGTTAATTGCTCAACTTTCTTTTCAAGTTGTTCAGATTTAACATCTGCTTCACGGAAACTGTAACACATTAGAGTTAATGGCTCATTAAATGGCATACTTACTTTTCAGTCGTTTGTTTGAGAGCCCTGTCCGAATCTTCCAATTCCTGTTCAAGAAGAGCAATTTTGCGCTGGGCATTTTCATGTTCGTTTACTATATCACTGTCTTCATTTCCCTTTAAATCCTTAATCTTTTCATGTGCAATGTCTAAATCCTCTTCGAGCTGCTTGTTTCTATTGGTTAAAGAAACTATTTCACGTTCGTTTCGAGTTTGTTCTTGTTCAAACTCTTTAAGTTTAGCTTCTAAGGCATCAGCCTTGGCAATAGCAGCATCGGCTTCAGCACGAATAGAGTTAATTTTCTATTATACATATTGGTTGGTTAGGAATAGGCTTAAATAACCATACACAAAATATAGTTACCTCACGAATTTTATCCATTGTAGCAACAAAAATGAATTGAAAAAGTGGACAAACCTCGCTTCCACGCAACCTGGATTGTTCTATGGGTCATTTAAACTCAGGCCATTATCCAAAAATAGCTCCTGTAAGTCGCAAATCAGTTTGATGCACATATAAAAATCATCTTTTTGTTTGGAATAAGCAGTTTGTGCCATAGATGGCTTTATACACAAGCAGCAACAGCCTCAATGAATTTTTAATTTAGAACAAAGGAAAATCTCCATTTTAATATGAAAATTTGTAACAGGTGCTTCGTGCGGATTGTCAAAAAAAAAAAAAAAAAAAAAGTTGTCTCAAGCAGTGGCTTCGAGTTTCTTAAAATATGAATAGATTTGAGGATACATTACCATCTTGTTGTTTTACTTGATTTAGTGCTTATGCATTTTTAAAACTTGGCGTAATAAAAAAAAGTCAAACGAAAAGTATAAAACCCAAAACAAACAGCTGACAGTGAAGTTAAAATCGATCTTGAACACAAAATCAAGGATTTGATAAACTGCCACTGAACAGGAAAAGATTTTCGACAAGTGAAGAAATGTAATCATTGCAAAAGGCAGTTAATAAAAAAAAATTAGCAAACCGTTGATTAGTCCATTTTTGAAATTTGATTTTTTTTTTATTTTTTATTGTATATGGTAGCGTTCCTTTTAGTTTAATGATATATTAAACGCCACCTCTCTTTGTATTAAAAAAGCTCTTGACAACAAATGTTTGCAAAGCAGCAATTGAGATAATCGCCAAACTTTCTAAAATTGAAAACCAAAACAATCTGCTTTCCGTAGAGGAAACAGTAGCTCCATTACGATGTTCTCTTGTACGAAAGTATCTTTGGTTTCGGGTAATTCTATTTAAATGGCCAGCTATATTGTAGAGAACATCCTCCATCGCGTTCAAGGGCTCGGTTTGACCCTTTCCGTTGACATCCGTTTTAAATTCAGGACGAACTTCATGTTCTACAAGAACTTCGAAATCCACTAATTTTTCTGCAAATGTAGACATCTCGTTTGCAAAACAGAAAGAGTACTCTCCAACATCTGTAGCTGTAAAGACATAATCGGCTTGCTTTTCTTGTTGTCCGCTTAAAATGGAATCATCTCTAGGACCTTTTACTTCATAATCTATATCAAAAGAGCCGCCTTGTTGTACCTTTTATATATGTGTTAGTTTTTTTTTTGTCTAAGCAATATAATATAAAGCTTTACAGCAAAATAGAATCCAATCTTCTTGCCAGGTTTGTCTGTCATGACATAAAAACATGCTTTTTCATTGGCAGCAATGTTGTATGTTAGGGCGGTTGCATCAGATCCAGATGGGAAGTTGAGTAATGTGAGTATTAATCCCAAGATTACAGAGGGAAAAAGTGCACGCACAAACATTATGTTGCTTTTGACACGGTAAGAATGCTGAAAACAGAGTTCAGAACATTTTTTTCGTTTCGCTTTAATTACGCTGTTTAAAATATTTCTCGCCAATGAGAAGCAAAAACCTCATAAACTCATTAAAAAAAAATAATTATGTTTTAGAATCAACGCCGCCGTGTTTGTTCTATTTACTAGAAATCAGAGACATCTTTCCTGTATTGACAGCTTTAACATAGCTTAGTGATAATGCTATTTATTTTGCAAAAAAACTCCAAGTTGTCAGATACAAATATACAAGCGTTGTATTTCAAACAACTCTGACCAATAATGAAAGGAGTATTATGTGAGAAAAGACAGAAAAAAAAAAAAAAAAAAAAAAAAAGCACTATTATACCATACAACAATCTTTTTCATTTGACATATCGCCTTATTCTTTGAGCAAAGTTCGAATCCTAAGCGCAAGGAACGTTAGAGATTCAAAAGTTGAATGTTCATTCTATGGCCAACACTAAACAATTCCAGAGGTCTTGACCATATTAAATACAAAGTAATCTTCTCCCTCCCCTTTCTTAAACACGTTTTGAACACAGCTATAAAAATCTTTTTTTTTTTTTTACATTATAAAAAACAGAAGCTGCGCTGATATCTCATGTAGGAACCTTCTCAACATACCCTCAAACGTCTATACAAAATTTTATAAAACAGATTGAAAAATGAAAGAAAGTTTGATACATGATTGTTGTAAAATTTAGGGTCGACGTGACGTGTTTATCGGTTGCAATCAAAAAATTTGAATCATCCCTTTGGAAAAACAAAAAGCCTGAGAAAAGAACGCGTTTGTGTAACTGTGCTTATCATTGTTTTTCACGTGACACAAGACTAAACCTATAGCCTAAACATTAAAAAAAAAAAGGTTCCTAACAATTGCTCAATTTCTTTCAGAAGTACCACAAAACTATGCTCCGTAATCATATTAAAAAAATATTAATATCAAATGGTATGTTATAAATATACAATGCCTACTCAAGAAAAGAGGAATGCTTATTTCAACACCTTCCTCTTTGCTTAGCTTCAAGACAAACAGTTAGATCTCGAGCGATCGCACATAATGACTCTTTGAAATCTTACAGTACACTGGATACCAATATACCAGCAACGCATAAGAGGTCTTTCGGTCAACCTACATATATGACACATCCCAATCTATTGAAAAAAAACGAAGGTGAGATACGACTTTTTAGCTCATGGTGGGTTTTTAACCATTTATAAAGTGACTCCAGGATTTTCAGCAGCAGAATACGAGAAAAGGAGATATAATCTTATGAAAACATTACCGGAAGACAGTGTTGTGGTGTGCTTAGGATACGGAACCCGATACATGACAAACAACATATTTTACCCTTTTCATCAAAAGACAGATTTCCTGTATTTGTGCGGATTTAATGAACCTAATGCGGCACTAGTTTTAGGTAATATAAAAAAAGATGAATAGTGTTGAAGCTTATTGAAAAAAAAAAAAAAAAAAAAAAAAAAAAGAAGCTCATGAATAGTTATTAAACAGAAAAAAATGAATCAAAAAAGGGATATAAGCAAACAATGTTTGTCTTGCCAAAAAATGCAGATGATGAGTTATGGGATGGACCCCGAACGGGTGTAGAAGGAGTCAAAGAAATATTTGGAGCAGACGAAGCATTTGAGAGCAAAAGATTTACAGAGTATTTGAAGCATATAATGAGCTCACATAAGCACGTATTTATGGACAGCCCAGGAAAGGTACCTACATTGCTTTCCGATGTCTCTTCAAGAAGTCTGAATGAGCTGGGTAGGTTTTATAAAAAATCCTGTCTTGATATAAAAAGGATTCCATACACTTGTAAGGAGAAACACTGACATTATAGGTTATAGATGCCAAAGTTCAAAATTCAATGCCATTAAGCAAGATTGTACAAGAGCTAAGAATAATCAAAAGCCCAAGCGAAATTGAGGCTATGAAAAAGTCAGGTTTAATTAGCTCCAAAGCTTTTGTTGAGGCAATGAAGTGGACAAAACCGGGAGTCACCGAGGCTCAGCTTTGGGCAAAGTTTGAATATGAAACTAGAGTAAGAGGATCAACTGTCTTGGCATATGTACCTGTTGTCGCTGGAGGTCCAAACGCGTTATCCTTACACTACGTTAGAAACGATATGGAACTAAAGTGAGTGATAAAATCATATTATCGATTGTCTTATCTAAAAAGTTTATAGGAACAATGATCTTGTTTTAGTGGATTGTGGTGGGGAATATGAAGGATATGCCAGTGATATTACTCGTACCTGGCCAGTCAATGGCAAGTTTAGTGATGCCCAAAAAGAACTTTATCGGGTAGTTTTAAATGTCAACAAGGCTTGTATCAAAATTTGTACCGAATCAAATAGCATATCACTTAATGAAATTCACGCACAATCTGTAAAACTTATGAAGCAAGAACTTCTAAAAATTGGATTCAATACCACAGGATGGGTAATTTTGATAAAAATCAGTACATTATCAAATTAACATTTAGGAATTATAGGACATTGAGCGAGTGCTTTACCCTCACCATATTGGACATTATTTAGGACTAGATGTGCACGATTTACCAGATTTAGACCGTTCCCGCAAATTAAAGGAAAATATGGTCATTACAATTGAGCCAGGAATTTATATTCCATTTGATGACAAGTTTCCAAGAAAATATCATGGAATCGGTATACGTATAGAGGACAACATAGTAATCGGAAAATACGAACCACATGTACTTAGTGCAAACGCCCCAAAAGAAATTGTTGACGTAGAATTCTGTTGCGGTAATCATTAAAATATACAACACTCTTTTAATATTCGGTATTTTGGATTTTAAATCAAAGCATTTGAGAAAAAGAAGCGCCTTCCTTTTTTTTTTTTTTTTAGCGAAATTCAATTACTTCTGAAGTGTTCCGTACCTTTGAAGGTTCTTCGGAAATGTTTGCCAAATAAACGAAGAAAAAATTATGCTGATTAAAACCAGATTTTATTGAGGTTTAGATATAAGCAATATTCTATATAAACCATTAAAGGTTATTTTATGAGTCGTGATGGTTTTTTGATAGGATGAACATTGGGTATTTTTGATGGTCTAAATGGTTTACGGATTACTAATAGAATTCGATAGAGTGCATTTTGTATACGGCCCAAAAAAACCCTTTTATATGTCATCTTGTTGCTTTTAAAAGTCGGGAATGATTTTTGCTCCACCTTAATCTGATTTTCTGGTTGGTACGGAGTAGGTGTAATTATTACTGAGGTATTCTCAAAGGTTTTGGTTTTGTGGTAAGTAGCTGGGTGGTGTGGAAGCCCACAAATAATACAAGCCAGCGGATAATAAACTGGTTCGTGATAATATTCTGTTGTGCTTCGATGTAAAATTGGACTTGAATCGATGTATACAAAGGATGTAGCCGGAGGAGACCACATCGCGAGACTGGTGGTAAATTCATCTTGAAACGCGGGCATTTTTTTTTTTTATTTGTTATAGGAAGGATTAAGAAAGGGAATTTTTTTTTTGTTGTTGCTACTACTGAGAGGAAAAAAAAAAAAAACAAATAAACGAAACAGGATTAAACAAAAGAGGGTGCTAGGCTTGTCACGGTTTGGATGTTAACCAATATATTGCGTCTACGTCTATTTCAAAATGACAATGACTCATGGATTAGCCAAAGATAAATCTAGGTATAGACTTTTTATGTTTTTCTCAATAAAAATATTTTGTATTAGCAACTCAAATATGCTGACTGCTAACTCTGATTTATTGAATTTATAATTTGTGTTTAGAAAACTATGAAAGCAAAGACATTATCTCTCCTTTAAAATAACAAAAGAGTCTGATGTCCAGATCTGATAAATTTTATGATCCTTTAAGTAAGTAACAAGCCATGGAACTACCACAACTAATAAAGAGTATAGCTCACGCTATTATCAGATCTTAAAACTTCCTTATTTAGGATTTTAACCATTTTACTATGAAAGAAACAAATTGCCTTACTGCATACTCGGTTTCTACAAAAACTGTTCAATAAGATTATTTATAAAACCAGCTACAATATTTGTTGGGGATCCTGTAATTTAACATATTTGAAGTGTCATAATGTCAAGCAAAAGCAACTTGACAGCTTTCTTTGTGAAATGTTACATTGAAATACAGGTAATTTGCCAAAGTTGTACTATAAACCTCTGGAAAATGACTCTCATCTCAAACTACACTGTTTTTTATTTTACAGGATGCGGAAATTATCATTGATACGAGATGAAAGTGACTCCGTTAAATTCAAGTAAAATCACATGACAATAGATTCATACAATATGCTTGAACGTTTTTTAATATAAACAAGCGCCAAGAAAAATTGAAAACATCAAATCCTACAGCGTTAAAGTTCCGCGTATTTAATAGAGTATAAGATACAATGTGCCTATTAATGTCTTTCTTTCTCCTCCATCAATAAAACCTGCTGAAACAATGGATTACTCAAAACATATCAGTGAAACCAGTAAATCCCGAGAATCATGTATTAGTATGTATTTTTCTTCGAAGTGAAAAAGATTAAACAAAGAACTAAATATTAAAAGTTCGTACTTTGATGCCTTATGTTGAACAAGAAGATATGGTAAAATCTTTCTCATCTTTAACTGAGTTAAACTATATATCTTATCTTTATATTGTGATAGCTTTCACTAGGCGCTGGTGCCCCTAATCCTATAACATTTCCTTTTGCTGGCTTAACTTTAAGACTCAAAAGCGGCGAAAGAATTGAAATAGATGATCAATTATTTGAAAGATCATTATCTTATGATTTTACAGTAAGCCACAAATTGCTTTCAATTTTCGTTTCTCACAAACTCGATTTGTCAGTCTGGACAACCTTTATTGAACCAACAATTGAAAGAACTTCAAAAAATTGAACATACACCACCCGTCGATTTTGATGTCTCTATTGGTGTTGGATCACAAGATCTTCTAACAAAGGTAAAAAAAAAAAAAAAAAAAAAAAAAAAAAAAAAAAAAAAAAAAAAAAAAAAAAAAAAAACTACAAGAAATATGAGACAGAATCTGATCGCTTGAACCAGGCTCTTGAAATGTTGATTAGCCCAGATGATGCTGTTTTAATAGAAGAGCCAACATACACCGGCGCATTATCGTTTCTTTATGCCACACGCAGCACTCTCGCTTCTGTTGCGACAGATGAGTGCGGTATTGTTCCAGAGTCCTTGGAAAATATGCTTGCCCATTGGCCCGAAAGCAATCCTAACGGCAGAAAAGACCAACCTAGACCTCATATTCTCTACACAATTCCAAGCGGTGGAAATCCCACAGGTGTAAGTGCTACCCTGGAACGTAAACAAGCTGTGTACAAGATTTGCTCAAAGTATGACGTTATTATCGCCGAAGACGATCCCTATTATTATCTCCAGTACGGAGAAAAGCGCATACCTTCTTATTTGTCTATGGATGTCGACGGCCGTGTCCTTCGCTTTGATAGTATGAGCAAGATTCTTTCTTCTGGGTTGCGAATCGGTTGGGTCTCAGGAGCCCGACCTCTCGTGGAGCGTATCAATATGCACACACAGGCTACTAATCTCCAAGCTTCGGGTATTTCTCAAGTCATGGTGTATCAACTGCTTACTCAATGGGGTTACCAAGGGTTCTTTGATCATGTAAAGCGAGTGTCAGATTTTTATAGAGAAAAGCGCGATGAATTTGTTGAATGTCTTGATCGTCATATGAAGGGTAGAGCAACATGGACAGTGCCTAACGCAGGAATGTTTGTTTGGCTTCGTTTGTTGGGTGGCATAACAGACTCTTATGATCTCGTCTTGACCAGGGCCTTGAAAGAAAAAGTGCTTGCTATTCCTGGTTTACCTTTCATGCCCTCGGGTAAAAAGAACGAATACGTCCGTGTCTCTTTCAGCAACGTTACTAAGGAGCAGATGGACAAAGCTCTCGGCAGATTGGCTACGGTAATTGATAAAGAAGCAGAGCTTCACGGTGTCAAAAAACATTGACGCATTTGTCTTGGAAATAAAATCTTGATTTCAAGTATTTATTGACAATGTTTCTATTCTTCTATTACGTTTAAACTTTCACGGATTCTGACTCAAATAACGTCTTCCTCTGGGCTTCAATCTATTCAAAAAAAAAAAAAAAAAATTTTTTTTTCATTTTCGTTTGTTATAATAACTGTTTTGAAGTAAACATAAACAAGATGTTCAATTTTTCTGTCTCTTGAATAACTCTTGAAAATAGAAAGTCACCAGTACAGAATTGTATCGTTATTGGGTCATAGATAGAGCGATAAATGATGAGAAATTCAATCTACTGCTACAATAAATGCCCGTAATGAGTAAAGAGCAAATGTTTTCAAATGCCGGGGGCTCATTCAGAAGCAATTGCTACCCAGTTCAACTTGTGGTTTAAACACAATGTAAACTGTTTTTGTTTTATATCATTTTCTCAACTTGTAAGAATAGACACAACAATAAATTTTTTTTTCCAAGACAACAGCATTATTGTTTAGTCTCTTTAGCTTTCTCTCTCTTTGTGGTGAGTATTTTTTTAAACTTTTTCGAATTTCTATCCAAATAAGAAGGTATTTGCTATTTCTTATCAATTGGCCCGATTCTCTTGAGTAAATATGTAATAAAAAAAAGAATAGTTCTAATTTTTTTTTTGAAAACATGGCTTCTAAGCCAATCTATGGTTGCTTATTATTTGTTAACCACTTGTTTGGACTCAAGGGTTATTTGGGCTCGTTTGAGGAGACCAAATATACGAATGGAAGGAATTAGATTTTTTTTTTTTTCCGTCAATTCACGTCATTTCTGATTGACATGATGCTCCAGAATCCTATTTTTTTTTAAAAAAAAGCAAAATTTGTGTAACTTGTATGTCAGTGACGGAATGCAGTGAAGAAATTTGAATTACAGAATTTCAAAAGACCTTCCGTACTTGTTTTTTTGTTTTTGTTTTCTTTTTGTGTAGTATGGGAACAACGGACAGCAAGCTAGCTTTTAGAAAAGGCGTGTTTCGCCTTTTTGAAGAAAGAGTAAAGAAAATAAAAAACATCAGTTTTTTTTATCTGATTATTTAGAACATTCCAAAAAATATGGATGAATATTGGACTTTGGTAGAAAGAAAAAAGCTTTCCCTACACCAAGACAGACCACTTACTTTGTCATAGTTTTGGACTTTACCCGAAACATTGGACGACGTGTATACTTTAATAAGTACTTCAGACCTAAGAAGAACAAGAGACACTGCCATAGAAAACTTGGAAACACTCATTGATAGAGTAATCTCACAAAAAAAAAAAAAAAAAAAAAGTTTACG
>JNDS01002963.1:0-15603 GCA_000697035.1 Rhizopus stolonifer B9770
AAAAAAAAAAAAAAAAAAAAAAAAAAGGTAAATTTCCAACCTTAGCAAGGATAAAAGCACACTTTACTTCGATTGTCTGTTTGTGTTAAGAGCGCCCCCAGTAGTACTGTCAGCCTGATTTGGAGCTTTCTTTTTCTTTTTACGACCTCGCTTCTTTTTCTTATTATTGTGCTTTTGTCTTTTTCTGCTGTACTTTGATCCACTATTAATTAGCATGTTGACAAGTATTTCAGGTGCCCTTTACTTCCTGATAGAGGAAAAACCGATACTTTGCAGACTTACAGTTATAGAAATCAAATAACGTGTTCAAATATTGAATTATGTAATTCATGTAGTTCAAGTATCCATCTACACTGGAGGTCTTGGTTGTCAGGATGCGCCATTCGATTTTTTCAATATGATTTGTTTTTAATTTTGTTTGTGTCGCTGAATATTTTGTAGATCCTGTGTAATGATATACATGTATATACTATATTCCTAACCTTTGAATTTTTCTTCTACTTCTTTATGGCTTGTTTCGTTGAAAACTGAATCTTTTTTTACTTTTAATAATAGACTTGAACATGCAATAAATGTTGTCAAAAAAAAAAAAAAAAAAAAAAAAAAAAAAAACGTGTGTTTAATGTCCATAACCATACCATCTTTCATATTTGCTGATTTTCTATAATATATTGGTAAATGTCTAAATGTAAACTCTCACTCATCTAAAAAGCTAATCCTTTTTCTGTCTGATTTCCATATTTATTTTGTCCAAAAAAGATGAAAAATGTCTAAAATTTATTTAGATTCGTCCAAAAAAAAATAATATCATCTAAATTTAAGATAAAATCCTGTAGAAAATGCTCTCTGAACAGTAAAAAGTCTTATCTGGATTTGAATTTCGATATGCATAAAGTGTTTGCTTTTTATTTTCGCTCTTTACTTTTATTAAAGTTGTTTGCTACAAAAAATTTAATCAAAGCTTAGTTAAAGCCGAAAATACCCTAACTGCAAAAAACAATGGCCCATTTTACTGAGATGTACAGAGCACAATATAATTAACTATACACAGTTTAAAGATTTGATTGAAAAAAAAGTAGATATCGGCAGCCCCTTTTTAAAGTTTCCTATAGACAGCCAAGTAAAAGATAATCAGACGAGTACATGTTGTGAAATGATTGTAAGTAATGTTTTGATCTTTGTAATTCATATCAATCAACAAAGCAAAACCGATGTTTATTTCTCAGTGCTGTGTGCGTGACGTTGATGAGCGTCAAAGTGCATGAATTGGTCACTAGGGGAAAATTAAATTTCAGTCAGTTCAGTTTATATGCCCTTCATCTCATATGTCTTGTATATTTTGGAGTAAGCAGTTCTTAAAGTTCAAAGTGTATTTTGTTAAATTCACTACAATGAACTGGGATTTAAAACAAAAAACATAATTTTTTTTTCTCACTCTTTATCTTTTCTTTCTCCCTTCTCTTTTCTTTCTTCTTTTCTTTAAAAAGCAATACTAATAATAATGGATGAGGATTGTATTTTCGCTATGGATTCTGACTTATCTGATGAGGCAATAATAAACAAAGAAGAAAAGTCAAATTGTTCTAGTGACGAATACGATTTCTTCAAACCAACTGCACCTCCACCTTCACCCCAAGAGCCCTCCATGTTAGAAATGATATTTAAGGACAAATCTCATATGACCTTTGAGAAGGAAAGAGGATACACCGAACATGCACATACGCTGGATCATTTGCTGCGTAGAACACTTCAAAACAAAATAGGCAAAAGAAAAAGAGCGCCTTGGTCTTTTGAAAAACAACACAAATTGAAAGCGATTATGAAGGTGGCAACAGAAAACAAGTTAAAAAGAGCATTTGTTATAGATGAAGAAACATCTCGAATGATTCATGAGCTAAGAGAGATGGGATTATAACCCTTTTAATTGTACATACACCCTATATTACATCTATCTTATAAAAAACAAATAAATCGCATTTAACATCTCTCTCTCTCTCTCTCTCTCTCTCTCTCTCTCTCTCTCTCTCTCTCTTTTCACATGCTTTTTAGAATAAGAATATACGTTCGCCATTCGTGCTTCTTTTTTTGTCTTTATTAAAAATAAACATGCAGCATCTGGATCATAGTTCATTTTAAATACAAACAAATATCCCCCACATGGCTTAAACTAGCGATAAAAAGTCTAATCTTAAAATTCAGTCAAAGGCTGGGTTTCCTTTCCCCTTGTATTAAAAACTTTTGACCATAGCTTTTAGGAGAACATAAACTCGTCTTTAAAGAATATTGGAAAACCTTGTCGGCAGGGTTAACAATAAAGATCCCTTTTTTTTTTAAACGCGAATTTTTAAGCCTTTCTTCACCCTCAAGGGGATTTCAAAAAATGTATTCAGAATTTAAAACAGAATTTTATCATTCATCTGTAGGGATCAATCGGCCAAGAGTGTATTTTGTTGTGATCTTCAAACATACTTTTTTCTAAAAAGATTCTTTGTACAGGTAGGATGCTGCCATTGTCTGCATCAGGAAATGCAGGTTTAACCCAGCCTGGTGGTGGACCAACCGTCATGAGCGTTTTATTCAGGAACCCTTCATAGTCATCAAATACAGTGTAATCAAATGACCTGTAGTGATCCTGTATTAATTTGAGATCCTGACTCATCCGTCTATCTGGCTGACTCGTCCTTCGTCGCTGAATCCAGTTAGTCTCTGGCAGCAATTTAATATCTCTTGTCAGATCCTCACTGGTCTTCTCAGGTCGATAGGTCGGTAAGGATCGCTTTGTGTCCATACTGTACCAGTCAATCTCTTTAAAAAATGGATGGGACACGATTTTATTCCACCCAAAAGATAGACCGTGTCCTAGACGTCTTTTGGGATCTTTTTCTAAAAACTGCATGAATACGTCAGTCTGGTAATAGGATCAAGACAGGGCTTACGTTTTTTAAAGCTAATGTACAATTTAATGACATAGTAGATGGAGGGTATAAAATTGACTTTTGTATAATCTCTTGCTTGAGTTCACTCATATCATTACATTCGGACCAAGGTCTCTGTTATTACTTTAGAAATCGATTCAATTATACTACTATGCTTTTACCTTTTTGTATATACATTCATAAAATGTGATACCCAAGCACCACCAGTCTACATCCTCGTCATATCCACAACCTTTAAACACTTCGGGTGCTATGTATAGATATACAGAAGGTAAGTATAGAGAAATAGAGAAAACAATATTGCTTTTACCAAAATAAGCAGCCGTTCCAGATAAAGACGTTAATCGCTTTGAAGATATTTCTGAAGCGACGTTAAAATCCGTTAAATGCACGTGCCCTTCTTGGTCCAGCAAGATGTTTTCTGGTTTAATATCTCTGAATTTGTTTTAGTAAACAATGCATGCATGCAGCTTTAAATCTTTACCTGTGTACAATTCTTTGTGAATGTAAATATTTGATTGCACAAATGAGCCCCGATATCCAAAACAATATGTCAGACTCTTTGTATTGTTTATTTGTGATATGGAATCTCAAGTCTCCTGCCATCCTATTTAAAAAAAAATGTCAAATATTTAATAATGACAAAAGTTTTTTTTTTTTTTTTTTTGTTTTACATTAAATCTACCGCCATATACATTGAATGTGTGTCTTGAAATGCAAATCGCATATTACAAATTAATGGATGGTCTAAATGTTCTAGTATTCTTCTTTCTCGAACCACGCTATATGCTGCCTTCTTTTTTATGCATTTTTCTTTATCGATCACTTTTAGTGCGTATAACTTTTTTTGATGAATATGCTGTACTTTGTACACCTTTTTTAAAAGGAAATTAATATCCTTTAGTATGATTTGATCTACCTTGCAAAATGACCCTTCACCAATTGATTTTATCACTCTAAATTGTGACAGATTTACTACGTTCTATTGTATCAACTTCTAATCCTTTTTTTTTTTTTAAAAAAAAAAAAAGCCTACCTTCTTGTTGAAAATGGTTCGTATCACTGTAAATATTACCCATACTTGCGAAAGAAGAAAAAAAGAAAAGGTTCTAAACAAGCTGTATAAAATACAGTTCCCATCACATGATTTTTGAAACACTAACACTTGTGCAGGGTAAAACATACGGAAAATTCCTTACCACGCATTGATCCTCTCTCAAGTTACACTGAACGATACACAAAAAGATAATAATGACGTTTATTTTACAAATTTATGACCCAAATGTTAATATCTATGACAAGAGTTAAATATACAACACGTACAAAGATTTATAAGAATTACCTCAGTCACTACACCCGCCGCAACCGTTTCACCTCCTTTACGCAACATGATACGGCCCATCTGTTTACTATCCTTGAAGGTTTCTAAAGGTATGGTTCGTTGGGATAATTTCACTTGAACTTTTGCTGTGGTTCCCTTTGTCAGACATCTTGGGTTTTTCTTTATCACCTGTCCTGTAGATTTATCTAATACTTCTACTAATTTGACAAGAGATGCCGGTTCGTCTAAGCTGCCGTGGTGGAGTACAACTTGATATCCAAGCGTTAAAGGAATACGAACATCAAACACCACAATTTGAGCCTCAAATGTACTTGTGACAGGAACTGGGCTAGATCCAGAACAAACCACACATCCGTTGCTGAAAAAAATAGTGAGTTGTTTTCTGATCATGGTAATGCTTCCTTACCTTAAATTCATTATATCGATATTGACCAAGGTCATCAAAATAGAATCTCCAGCTGCGGCCCAGTTAGCGAATTCATCGTTCACTTGCAGTGCTGGTAAAAGTTAGTATGAAAGAATAACGCGTACGGTGCTTACTTTTAACATAGCCTGTTTCATTCCCTGGTACCACTATTACTTGCTCACCAATTTGAACAGATCCAGATTCGATATGGCCAGCCACAGACACACCTCCGCTGCTACCAATACCGCCCTTAAAAAAATCTGTTACTCGTATACGCAAAGGTTTGTCTAACAATCGCATAGGAGGTTCAAAGCGGTCGATTTGTTCCATTAATGTAGGGCCGTCTTTATACCAACTCTTCAGTTCAGCCGATTGACTCTTTTTAACCAAGTTTTCTCCGGTAAGACCAGAAACAGGCACAAAAACGAGGTTACTCTTTTTGAAGCCGATCTGCAGAAGATAGGTGCTCAACTTTTGCTTAATTTCGTCAAACCGCACTTGACTCCAATCGACTAAATCCAACTTGTTGACGGCAATAATCATCTGTTGTACACCTAAACTTCTAGCCAAAATCGCATGTTCCTTTGTCTGGCCACCAGCCTCAAATCCAGCTTCGAATCCTGCTGCGGGTGCCACAAGAATGGCAGCATCTGCTTGGGCCGTACCTGAGATCATGTTGGGAATAAAATCACGATGTCCAGGTGCATCCAAAAGAGTGATCTGTCTACGCTCTGTTTCAAAATAGTTGGTAGCGATATCCATAGTAATACCACGATCCCTTTCTTCTCCCGTTTCATCCAACACCCAAGCATATGCAAACGAACCTTTACCAATCTTTTGTGAATCACGTTCGAATTTACGCATCATCCTTTCATTCACTTGACCTAATGCATACAAAAAGTGACCCATTAATGTAGACTTGCCAGAATCCACATGGCCTATATGCACAAAAAAAAAAAAGTTGGTTAATTCCCCTCCTCTTTTGCTCCTCCCCCATCAAACATACTTCTTTACCAATCACAATCAAATTTAATTTTGGCTTTTCGCCAGATCGCTTTTCATATTCTTCTGTTACATTGATGCGCTTTGAAGTAGGGATTTTTGCAAGTGGTTCTGGGGCTTTCTTTTCACTCAATCCCATAGCGCTCATATCTCGACTAACTTCTTCTTCGTCTGATAAAAATTCTATATCATCATTGGCAGGTTTAGTTGGTTTGGCGGGTTTAGTGGGGTTGATAGGTGTAGTGCTGGCCTTTTTCTTTTCTGCTGCGTCTTTTTCATATGAGTTAGCAACCAACTCTTTTTTTTTTTTTGGTAATCATACCTTTCTTGGCTTTCTCTTTTGCCTTTTTCTTTTCTTCTAAAGCTTGCACTTTGGCAATTTCGTCTAGAGTAATATCAATAAAAAAAAGTTTTTTTTTTTTTGTATATTCTGATCTCACCTAATGCCCATTCAAGGGTTTCTTCTTTATTAAGATAGTAATACCATAAAGACTCTTTGATCTGTCGACTACTCAATACACTATCTTGACCAATAACACTTTGAATATAGTCTAAACCTTCGTCCAAAAGATCAAGTTCTTCATTAGTTAATTCAGTTTCGTCCACTTTCTTTAAATGTCAGTTCAAGTGTGAAACTTTCAAAAAAAAAAAAATTACATTCATTTTCGTCATATTCGCTATTGTATTCGCTTTCGTCCAGAATATCTATTTTGGATCAGTTGACAATTTTTGAACAGTTTGAACTTACCGTCGACGTCAAGGTTTCTAACTGCTCTATGTCTTGACATTTCAGTGTAAGGAAGGAAAAATGGCTTAAAAAAAAAAAAAAAAAAAAAAAAAAAAATCAAGTTTTTATTCTACGATGGTCATTTATCCAATAGCAAGGCGTTAAATAGTCAAATGGCATTGTGAGGGGAAAAAAAAGAATGCATTTATCTGACCACATTAAAATACTCCAAAAAAAAGAGAGAGAAACCCTTATCAAACATAGAACAAAGTTTTTCATGAAGAGAATGGATAGCCTTTATTTCGTTTTTAAAAGACAAAAAAGGCTGAATAAGTTTTTTAAAAAAATATGGTTTGAGATATATAAAAGGTTTGATGAGCTTTCAAGGAATAGGGGCAAAGCCAGCCGCGACACAGCCAGACATGCAAACGCCTAAGCCAGCATTGCACGCCAAGATGGCAGGTGGAGCACCCAAACCACCAGTAATGGTTCCAAAGACGAAACCTGCACCAGCATAACAAGCCACAACCACAGCATTACACCCAGTTTGACAGATAGCATAAGACAATGGTCCAGCTACACAGGATTGAATTAACGTAAAGACAACCAAAAAGAATACTAATTTGCACTTCATTGTTTTTGTTTTTCTTTTTTTAAAAAAAAAAAAAAAGCGAAAGAAATAGAAAAAAATAAAAGGGGGCAAATCTTTATTTAAGGTTTTAGGACGCGATTTATTGTTTTCTTGATGCAACCAATCAATACAAACATCTCATAAAAAATGGGCTTATCACGCATCTAAATAAACAGCATCGAGACAGAATATCTAGTGAAAATACCCAGGGATTGCTTTAGACAATATAGGAAGAGAGATAAAAAAAAAAGAGGTTATTAAGTTAGGTGAAAACAGGTCATGTACTGCTTTTTCTAATAGACCTAGGCAAGTATCCCAAATGTGGCTATATTAAGACACCATAGCTTCAGGAGTCTTGGCTGTCTTATTCACTCGTAATTCTATAAGATTTTGCTATTGTTTCATTGAATTCTTGTCACAGATTTAGAAAAATCTCCATACTAAAATGAAAAAAAAAAAAAAAAAAAAAAAAAAAAAAAAAAAAAGATCATGGAGACTTCTTGTCAACAACAAAGAGAGTGGCTTTTATTGAAAATTAGGTAACTTTTATAAAATGCTTATATGGTCTGTTCAAGAAAGAGGGGCACAACCTGTTGCAGTACAAGTCGAAATACAGGTCCCAAAACTAGTTTTACAAAATAACATGGCAAAAGACGCACTTCCATGACCAGTAACTAATTCAGAGGCAAATTTTGCAGAAGCATAACAAGCAATTAGTAAAGCTCTACATCCACATTGGCAAACTGTAAGTGAAAGAGACTCTGCATAGCAAGAGCAAATGAGGGTGGATAGAATGAAAAAGATAAGGATTTGAACTTTCATTTTTGTTTAACTGAAAGAAAATAAACTATTGATAAGAAGCAAAGTTATATATACTACTTTTATAATGTGTCTTTATAACTGTATCATATTTAGACAAACATGTAAAAGCTGCCGTTTGGAATAAATCATTTTGTTCTCCATTATTCTTTTCATTGATTCTCTATAATGGAACATAAAGATCGCGCTACGAATAATAACAAAGATGCTTCAAGAAGTACTTCTCGTTAAAACCAGAAGTAAAATAACTTTTTCTTTTAGTAACAATGACAAATAGCCTTTATTTCATAATGAAAAAAAAAGCCCCCCAACAAACGCGAATATAATGATAGTTGTTTAAGGAGTTGGAGTACAGCCTGCAGCAACACAAGCTGCCATGCAAACGCCTAAACCAGCATTGCAAGCTATAACAGCGGGTGGAGCACCCAATCCACCAGTGATAGTTCCAAATACAAATCCGGCGGCAGAATAGCAAGCGACCCCAACGGCATTACATCCTGTTTGACAAATAGCGTACGAGATAGGGCCTGCTTGACAAATACAAACAAGGAACGACAGAATTAAAAGGACAAAGACCTGAATCTTCATTATTATTATTTTAAAGGGGAAAAAAAAGAAGAAAAAGAAGAAACCACAAAACTGTGTTCTCATTTATTGACAAACCAGACCATTTCTTTCTGTTGTGTCACACATAACATGTATTGAGAAAAAATATTGAGAAGAGAACGGTATCGAAGTGTTGGAGATAAAAGAAAATGAGTGGCCAATTACATGCTCACTAGATCATGGCCAAAGACACAGTACTCCGTATTTGGAAAAATGTACAAGGAGCTATAAGGTCTCATTCTTAACTTTAATCTTAATGCTTTCGTTGTTCTGAACGTTTTTTATTGATATTAAGACAAGGAAATATTACATTAAAACGATAAGAGTAAATACACCTCTCAAAGCTAAAAAAGTTATTATTTTATAAAGAGAACAGATAACCTTTATTTTGTGCTCAAAAGCAACGTACCACAGCTTGTGTTTGAAACGATAGGAAACCTAACCTAATATAAAGAAAAACAGCTTGCATACCATTGAATCAACATTGCGAGTGATGAAAATTGAGAGAGCCACAGATGCCAACAAGCAAGTTTTCATTTTCATTTTTTATTTTTCAAAAGAGTAAAAGAAGAATAAAATGCCACCTCTATCTATTTATCATCATTTACCGTCTGTTGTGATTGATCAACACAAACATCTTCTGGAAGCACGTATTTTATGTGTCTATACACAAATCTTTGATACAAAACGACAATGGTTAATTTAGAATATTAAAAGAGAATATTAAAGTGAGAGAACTATCAAAATGTGTATAAAAAAAAAAGATGGTGTTGAGGTACTATTGAACTCGATTTCAACAAGCATTATACATTTTGATAAATATTTTCCACAGGGTTTATCATTGTCATGATTCGGAAAGTTTTGGCTGTTTTTTATAGTTTCATAACAAAGGGCTCTGGAAAGTTTAATAAATTTTTGATACAAAGCAAGGGATACTACACAGCCAAAAATATAGCAATAAGACAACTAAACCGAGTCTCGTCAACTCAAAAGGATGCCTTTTTTGTTTGTTTGTTTAAAGCTTATAACCTTTATTTTGCATGTTGTTAAAAAAAAAAGAAAAAACTAATCAATAAGCATTTAAGGCACGGGAGCGCATCCTGCGGCAACACAAGCAGTCATACATGTACCTAAAGCTACGTTGCATCCTATAATAGCAGGAGGAGCCAATAGTCCAGCAGAAACTGTCCCAAAGGTAAAACCAGCGGCAGAATAACAGGCTACCGCAACCACATTACATCCACTTTGGCAAAGTCCGTAAGAGAGAGGGCCCGCGTAACAAGAGCAAGCAAGAAATACTATAATTAACAGAGCGACAACTTGATATTTCATTTTTTTTTAAAAAGAAAAGAAAGAAATAGATCTACTTCAAAAGAACGTTTTATATCTATTTAAACTGTCAAAATTACACCATTGAAACACGTAAATTTTTATTAACTATGATAAAACAACTCTACGTGAGGCCCTAACTAAAATAAAGGCGCGTCATTTTTAAATAACCTCTCTCGATATTAGAAGCTTTATGGGCTACGACTTTAGACTTTTGGTATATTCTTTGTATACATATATATATATATATCTCTGACACTTAAATCTTATAATATCGTAAGGACTCTTATTGCCTTTTTATTGTTATTATTATTTGAAAGCAAATATACCTTACGTGAAATACATGATAGATTCATGTATGTAAAGCTTGCATGATTTTTTGATTTATCTTTTAAATAGCATAACAATTTTGAACTTGTTTTCTGTATTAAACCTAATAGTAAAGGTTATCCATCATATAGGTTCCTGGTCTTTTTCTTTACACGCGCTCTATATATACACTACGGCGCATAGATGGCTTTTTTTTTTTGTGGCTTAATTGTTTGATTCAGACCAAAGGTTGTTCGATTGCAAACAAGATTTAGCAGGCAATTTCGCATTAGGTCAATGCAACGTAATTTCGATGTGATACGATTGGATATAAAAACAGTGTATGAAGTACTATTATACGTTCTTATAATGCATGAATAAAGTCTGATATTTAGGAATAGGATCACTTTTATTTTTGAAGAGAATGTATAATAAGAAGAACAAACAAATACGAAAAGCAATAGCAATAATAATAACAATAAAAAAAAAAAAGAGCATAAACATGAATTTGGACAATAAAAAACTACCAAGTCCGATTGTTTGTAATCAAACAACTTGGTCATTTCCGACTAAAGGTTCACTTGGACAAATTTTGGGTATTCCTTTGTGACTTAAAAATATTAAAATTATATACCGCTTGGCCGAAATCAAACAATCCATGCGCCGCAGTGTATATATATATATATATATATAGTGTGCGAATTCTTCACTTTATTGGTATTAGGACTCTAGATTACTTGAGTTTATAAGCAAATGACAGACGCTTTTGTAAATAAAATTCTTCTCTATAGGCTATTACTGATGCCCTATTTCAAATTGTTTACAAAAAAAAATGATACAAGTGCACAGGCCTTCAAAGCCATTTAATTCATTACGGAGTTGCTCAAAGTATTTGTAAACCAATAAGAATTTGCCTCGTTCTTTATTGAGAATTTAAATAATTTATCTTTTTTATTAAGCCTTTCTTTCTTGAATTAGACATCAATCAAAACAAAATGGTAAAAAAAAAAATGAAGGTCTTACTGAGCCTGTTTGTACTTAAAAAAGGAATGATTAGGCAACCGCACCCACTATCCGTCAAAAGAACAACTTGTATAAGAACAGAGCCATTAACCACAAGGTGGCATCTAAAGCTGCTGAAGTAAAGACTGTAACCAAGACAAACTACTCCTATTGGGTTCTTGGCCTTCTTATCTTTGCCATGTTTGGCGGCGGTAAGTTTAATTATGATTATCCCATCTTGATTTTAAATTTGTTGATCTAGTTATTCTTCAACTCATTGACCTGGTCTTTTAAAAAACTCTACTTTTCTTTTTACTGTAAACATTTGCCGGCATTTTTCATTTTTATATTACCAAACTACTTCTAAACAACAATAAATAATTGATTTTGAAAATCAAACCTTTTTTAGGAGCATGAACTTAGAAAGACATGGTTTTATGTGCTATGATAGATTGTGCACGATAAGAATCATAGAACCGCAACAACCCAAGAATGAATACAAGTAAACTTGCATTCACTTGTTTGTTCTTGAATATCTCTGGATCCTTTATTCTGTTAAGAAGGGTGAAGATAGCATATATTTGGTCATGAACAGTAGTATAGCTTCTTTTTTTTTTCTTTTTTTTTGGGGGGCACTAATAGTAGATCTTCAATAAATAATACACACAAAAAAAAAAGAAAATTTGAATGGGAAAAAGTCCAAAGATGAGAATTCGAGAGCTTATTTCGCTTGGAATTAAGCACAAAAGACAAAATCTTTATGCCCAATCAAAAAACGGCAAATACGGACTTTAAAACTCGATTTTGCAGTTTTGAATCTGACAAATCTTTTATTCACAGGATATTTTGTTAAAGCTGTTATGCCTGTTTTCACTTCTGTAAAAGACTATATTAAAAGACATAAAAAAGGCATTTTCATTAGCGCTGCTATAGCAGGAGGAAGCTATATTGCCGGAAAATACGCCACAGCAAAGATTAAAGACGTACAAGAAAAGGCTACCGCCGAAAGATTAGCTAAAGAAAAGTAAGGGTTTGCTTAAATGTATTTTTATTAAATCCAACCAGCTTAAAACGACGATTTCAACAAAACCAAAATGATTGCGTGTTTACTGTAATATCTCTTTTGCCTACTTTGAGTGATCAGATCTTGAAAGAAATGAACATTGAGGCAGAGTGGGCAAAGCTTCAAAAATCAAGAGACTTGGAAAAGATCGAGAAAAAGCTAAAAGAAGAAAGAGAGAACGCCTATGTAATAAGAGACGAATATCAAGTAAAAGAGCTCGTCAATGAAAATAAAGAAGAGCAGGAAAAGGCATCTGGTTTGGATACGAGCGTTGAAAGCCTATCCAATTCAATTCTTTCAGACGACAATAAATTAGCTTTACCTGATGGAATTCTAGATAAAAAGCAAAAACAACTGATCTGGGAAGAAATTAAGACAAAAAGTAACAATCAGTTTTGAGGTGTGGAGTGTTATTAACACCGAATTTAGGCTTTGTGCGTACTTTCACGTCTATTTACTCGATCACACTCTTGACATTACTCAGTCATATTCAATTGAATCTTTTGGGTCGATTTACATACATGTGGTCTGTTTCCATCTTGAACAAGGCTGAGCCCACTATTAGGTTACAGCAAGCCGATACAGGATATCTTGATCCTCAGATAGAACACATGTTTTTGAGCACAAGCTGGTGGCTACTTCATCGTGGTTGGAGAAAGTGTGCTAAACGAGTTCAGGATGCTGCAGATGAAATTATTTCTAGGTAAACATATTCCTATTGTTGTAAAATAATAGACTAAACAAAGCCCATAGTATGTCACTTAAAAATTCTTTAAACTATAAGGACGCCCAGGAATTATCGCAACAGCTTAGAAGACGCATCGAATATGAAGAAGATGGAAGCCCTATAAGGTAAAGACATATATGTAAGGCAGTCTTTAATTAATTTTGTAGTTATCGTACATGGATGTTGCCCGATGTAGAGGAGGAAGAACTAGAGGTACTTCAAGGAACAGGATTTGATGGCAATGCTCTTAAAAGTGACAACTCAGCAATAAACTTACGTAGATTGTTGGATGAAACAAAAGACTATATTGACAGGTAAAGACATGTGTAAAAAAAAGCTGTAAAATGAATATCTCACTCATTTATTTATACAGCCCCGATTTCCAGCAGGTGGCATCTAGTTGTTTAAATGAAGTGTTTACTATATTTGATCAAAACGCGTTTGCCAAGTCATTGTTATCTGATTTAGAGGATGCATCCTCCATTAAAGATATGTCGCAAGTTTCAGAGCAAGAAAAGACACTTACTCTTGCAAAGCTCTTGCCTATCATTAGTCGTCAATCTCATCTTGTTATAGCTGGAAACGAATATCTCAATGTAAGTGAAAAAAAATAGTTTTTATTTTTAGTGTATTAAATCACATTTTACAAAAGGCATTTGCTTATATTAAAGAGCTCCAAGCATTCTCCGCAATGATTTATACCCAATTTGATGAAGAAATGGATGAAAAAAATAAATAAAGGTTTTGAATTCAAAGAGTGCACGCGTTCTTTTTTTGAATTTTGTTAAAAGAACGAATTGTTTAATATCTTGCACGAGTTGCAAAAATACAAGTCAAGCATACTGTCCAATCGTCGCACAGACCACGAAAAAGCTTATTTTTAACAAATAATCTTTTTCTTTTTTTCTTTACTTCTTTTTTTTTTTACTTTTTTTTTTTTTTACTTCTTTTTAAATGCCTACAATTGTTTCTTTCATAAAATTTAAAGAATGGTAAATCACAACTATTTTTATAAAAAGGTTACGACAAAACGAACTCATTTGTTATAGTTTGAATCAATGGACTAAATTAAGTGAGAAAGGAGAACAATGCCTATCAAAACAAGTTTTAGGACAACCAACAACAGATTTAGAAAACATTATTATTCAAAGTAATTAAACAAGAGTGACATGGAGATGACTAAATATTACTGCCACATAGTTAAAAAAGTGCTGGACACAATGTTAGAAGAATATCAAACTGCACTGGGAGGCTTAAATATGGAAGAAACTTTGAAAAAAGACAACAATGATACACCTGAAGAATTGATTTGGATGAAGCACTGTATAGCTATGTACGATCAAGAATTCATGGTCAAGGTGAGCAAAAAAAAAAAAAAAAAAAAAAAAAAAAAAAAAAAAAAACATATCGAGAAGTACCAATCTTTCTAAACAACAATGTATAGGAGTGTATAAACGGGATAGTCAGCACTGAGGGATTTACAACACAACAGCATTTGGCAGGGAGCATTGCCCTGTGGAAAGCAGAATCTTATCTTGATGATGAGATACAACAAAAAATAAAGCAGTTAAAATAAAAACAAATTACATTTATTCATGATCTTCATGTTCTTAACATACAGTTCATGGCTGACAAGTCTTAGAATATATACATAAACATCTGCAGCAGCAAAAAAAAAAAAAAAAAAAAAAAAAAAAAAAAAAAAAGAGACAAATTTCAAGCAATTGTTGATATGACATTTTCTTGTTAGTATTGGTTTAGGATTACCATCATGAACTTTTTTCTTTCTTTCTGGCTGTCTTGGCAATTTTTCCTTTCATTCTATTCATACCAACCTCTCCGTCATTAAACATTACTAGCTGTAGATCCAACTTGAATTTCATTTTTTACAAGGGCTTGTGATAGTACCCCCTTTTATAAACGAGAATACGCCTGATCAATAAGGAGTGAATAAACATATGCTACACAAACTCTCCTAACGGTGCAAACAATGATTTAACAACATTGATCCAGAAAAAAAAAAATCCCCAGAGATAACCAACTACCTTATTCCTCGCTGTAGAGATACGCATACTATCGGTACGCACAACCAAAAAGACTAATACTAAGGCGTGTCCAAAGATCAAAAATTATTCAACAATAATAAACTTATCCAATAAACGTTAAATACTCTCTAGTTATAAATTTTAGTTAAACGACATGGTTAAAAGGCGTTATAATTTGAGGAACGCGTCCGTGTTTTGATTCCAATTATGGGCAATAAAGGATACGTCGACAATAGTATGCTTTTGATTTAACTGAAAGAAAGAGAAAAGGTAAAAATACTTTTGTTTCTTTGCTTAAAATAATAAAGGTAACATCACTTCATAACAAGCCCGAGACATGTACTTTTAAAGCTTTTGTGCCTTGACAATTTTACTCACATTTTACAACATCCACATTCAGCGATGTGTATAATTATAACTGAATATAAAAACGCGTCATATAATCAATCTTCAACTCAACATAACAGTGCTCTCCTCGTAAACAAATGACAATACACGCGCAAAATAAAATAAAAACACAATACAAACTGATTAAATTACTTTACACTAAAGAGTGATGAGCTGTTTATTGTTGGTAAGAGAAGACGTTCTTCAAGTCTAATAAAAAAAAAACTTTTAGTATTTACAAGGTACCCTAAAAAAAAAAAAAAAAAAAAAAA
>JNDS01002965.1:0-14932 GCA_000697035.1 Rhizopus stolonifer B9770
AAAAAAAAAAGGGTAAAAAAAAAAAAAAAAAAGAAAAAGAAAGAGAACAAGTTTATTTTAAATGTGTACAACTTTATATTCAAACTCAAAAAAATCAGTTTTTATTATCAAAGTGAATTTAAATGAAACCAATCTAAAAAGGAGTTTTTTTTTTTTTTTTTTTTTTTTTTTTTTTTTTTTTTTTTTTTTGAAAAAAATGGATTCTTTTTCTTACATCATTAGTCTTGTGTCATCGCCTACTGAAGCAAATATGGATTCAAATTGTGTATGCCATGCAATATCCTACATTTACAGTCAATTACCCTATAATTTTCTTTTTTTTTTGCATACCTCGACGCCTGCTGTATGAGCAGTATATGTGCGTACAGGTTCTAATACACGATTTTCCTTTGTGGTTCCATCAACATCCCACTGACAAATTCTTCCATCAAAGCCTGCACTAAGCAAGTTGTTCGAGCTAGTTTTATGAGGACTCCATGATAATCCATAACTGATGAGAATATAAGTGAGCATATTATTTCCTTTCAAAAACGTTTATTTTTTTTTTTTTTTACCCTTCTTTATCATGACCAACGAGTTTCAAAGTAGGATTAAACTCATCTCTTGGCTGAGGATCAAACGTCGTTCTATCAAACACATAAACCTCACCACTTCTTGATTTTGTGGCAATAATATTGGTATTTTCATTATGATAACGAGCACGGTTTACTTCGCCATCATGAGGAATTCGCTGAACAATCTTTACAAACGTCTCACTGTTGTCTAAAGAAACATATAAATATTTTCTGTAGTGTAAAGCTTATAAATACCGCTTGTATCCTCTACGGGAGTATCTTCTTCTTTCAAAGTTGGGAATTTGACCGAGGCAATTTGAACATAATTAGGCTCATCGTCGTTTGTATGTGTACCTAGCAATAAACGCTGCGTTTTGTAATTCTTATCCGGAGATCTAATTGTGCGAGTGCGTTAGTATACATTGTCCCTTAATCCCCTCCCCAAGTATTCATTTACTCTTCTACTTCTGGGAACCATTGACAAGTTAAGCTAGGCCATTCTAACGCGTGGGTTATAACAAGGTCATACAAAAAGGGCGAATTCTTTTTCCACATTTTGTATTCTTCATTGATGATTTTTTCATTCTCTTCGTCAGCCTTACTATTTCCAAGCTCTTTGTTTTTTTTTTTTTTTTTTTATTACTGTTACTTTCATTGCTTTCCTCATGTGATTATTTCTTTTGTTTACCGTAATCCATACTATTGCTAAAGTAAAAGAGAAAAGAGAAAATTAACACATGAGTCGGTTATTCAAAACAACCTGCTTTTTGTCCCCAGTCACAAACGCGAATCTTTCTAACCAACAGAAAGATCCATAATAAAAAGGCTACTTTTTGCGACTAGCGGCACTTGTTTCAAACAAGTCAAGTTTATCAAAGTGTGTATAAGCTACTTTGTATTTACATTTATATAAAAACACACTAAAAAGTTTTTTTTTTTTTATGTTGTATATATTCTAAAACTTTCTCTGTATATAACCTTGGATTTACTATAGCCAATTACTGTATACAATAATAAATTCTGAATCTAATAATGGACAAAGGGCATATAAATTTTCTTTTTAAAGAAGTTCTTAATTTTTATTTTTCTTTTTTTATCTTTTTTTTTTTTTTTTTTTTTTTTTTTTTTTTTTTTTTTTTTTTTTTGTTCACTTGACTACAAATATGGATGAATTTGATGAAAAAATAAACGGACGCCACAAAACGACCGAAGACCTTTTAAAAGATGTTGCTGAAATTGGTAAAAAAAAAAATAGACACATTAAATTATTGATTAGATTGTATTCATTTTTCTTTTTTTCTTTTTTTTTTTTTTTTCAGAAAACCGCATCAACCAAGTTCAAGAATCTGTTTATAGAAAAAGACAACGCATCGATGAACATAGAGAGTCTGAAAAGAGATACCGACAAACAAATGAAGATATGAAAAAAAAATTGACCAAGCTAAAACAAATAAACGGTGGAAAATACCAGCAATCGCCTAAAGATACCTTGCAATCACTCGATTTCGCATGCAAACAGATTGAAAAATTGATTGAGCAACAATGCACTTTAGGGAAGCAAGTAGCCTCTGTAGAGCTAGCACGTATTCAACCTTCCATTGAAAAACTGCTCTCTTCAAGCATTGTGGATTGCCCAAAGCAGCTTAATCAAAATTTGGATCATTATTTTGAAAAAGTCAAGAAAGAAAACAAGGTACAACTTACAATGTCAGACGTTCAAGAAGTAATCGAAAAAGTGCAAACCGGAATTAAAAGAGAATGTTCAGAAAGAGTTTCAGAGGGTAGAAGACTTCTTCAGACAAAAGATAGACTGGAACATGAAACAAAAGAAACGGAACTAAAACTTGCGAAAAGAGTCAAAGAGATGTATGATGATGCAACAATACAAAGCGCGTTTAAGTAACTAAAAAAAATGTTTATACTCATAAGTGTAACTAATTTTTTTTTTTATTTAGAAAAAGCTTGAGATTAAAAGCTGCCTGCCAACAAGTAAGAACTGAAGTAAAGCTAACCAAAGCACAAATGGAAAAAATACAACACCAAATACAAACATTGAAAGCCAATGATTTTTCCAAACACACTAAAAAATACCAAAATATTATTGTAAACTTTGAAAAGAATATACAAGATTAAACACTAATTAATGTTTATAGACTGAAAAGCAGGTAAAAGCAAGAGCACTGATAAAAACAAACATTAATAAAAAAACATGAGCAATGTTTGGCCAAGCATTTAGGGGCAGGGGGTATTTACTTTATTATCTATCATGTTCATTGATTTAAAAAAATCATTGCGAAATAGTGATAAACATGATAATATGATCAATAAATGGTTATTTCGAATTATTTTTAGGAAAAAAAACTGCTGAAATTGGATGCCATTGAATCGATTTTAGTCAAAGCCTTTGATAGAAATTATAGCATATCAATCTATATGAACATGACATTGTTTTTACAAGTGAAGAATCTTTTATTTGAAAAAAGCATGTACTGTTTTTCTCCTTCAAAGCTAAAAAAAAAGTTTGTTTATAAATCAAGCGAGAATAACGTAATAAAAAAAATAGCCTACCTTGTTTATTTCTTCTTGGAGACACCGACGGTACGTCCACGACGGCCAGTAGTCTTGGTGTGTTGACCACGGACACGAATACCCCAGTAGTGACGGAGACCACGGTGAGCACGGATCTTCTTCAAACGTTCGAGATCTTCACGGTACTTGGTATCAAGTACGTTGGAAATAACTTGAGAGGACTTGCCGTCAACAATATCCTTTTGTCTGTTAAGGAACCAGTTGGGGATCTTATATTGAGCAGGGTTTTGAAGAATGGTGACAATACGTTCTAATTCTTCGCTGGAAAGCTCACCAGCTCTCTTGGTGAGATCGACATCGGCCTTCTTACAGGCAATGTTGGCGAAACGACGACCGACACCCTTAACAGAGGTCAAAGCGATTTGAACCTTGACACGACCGTCAATGTTGGTGTTAAGAAGACGAATGATGTGCTGGAAATTATTCCGTTCAGGAACGACGAGCGACTATATTTGACGTTAGCTTAAAAGTTTACAAAAAATAGGCATTGAAAGAAAGAGTGACAAATTTCCCCCAGATTCATCCATCCATCCATCCATCCGCTTATAATCCATCCTTTGCCGTAGTTTCTTTGTCGCTCTTCCTTTCGTTTAGCCAGTATTTATTAGTTGATGCATTTACCATTTTGATGAAAAAGGGAAGGTTTCATGGTTATTGTCTACTTCCAATACCAAATAAACACACATTCACACTCCGAACACACGGCCTGTCAATGCTAACCTTCAGTTTTAAGGGAACTCATACTTTAGACCGTAAGATTATAATCTTCATAACTAAATGAACACGTTAACTTAATTTAATACGTGAAAAGCGAGGTAGATAGGTTAACTGAAAGCGGTATTGAATGTTACAAGATGCATATACGATCAGGGATATCAAATAGCTCTTTCTTCATTTTTGAGAAGCAATAATGATTAATACTATAATAGATCGAAGATATTTTGATTCTTCAGGAACATCGGTTCTATGGTTGTCTTGATCCAAAAAAAATCGTGCTTGAAAATCAGGCATACAGACGGACAATAAAAAATCTGTGTGACTTTTGCCTCCTCGAAAGAAGTAAAACAAAGCTGTCAGGAAGACCTGAAGTAAATCCTCCTCTTACTAGCATCTTATTTTGTGCGTAAGTAGTCAAACTATTCATCCATCCATCTATCATACAGAAAGTTTACTCTCTTTTCAATAATAGCATGTCTGCCGAACTTGCCGTCGTTTACGCTGCCCTCATCCTCGAAGATGACAACATTGAAATCACCGTAAGGCACAAATATTACCATTCTTGATGAGCATCGTAAAACTCATCGCGTTTTACTTTTTTTCTTTTTTCTTTCCTATGTATATAGGCTGACAAGCTCCAAACCCTTGTTTCCGCTGCTGGTGTCGAAGTCGAACCCATCTGGTTCAACTTGTATGCTAAGGCCCTCGCTGGTCAAGACCTTAAGGCTCTTCTCTTGAACGTTGGTGCTCCTGGTGCTGGTGCCGCTGCTGGTCCCGCTGCTGGTGCTGCCGCTGCCTCTGATGCTCCCGCTGAAGAAGCCAAGGAAGAAGAAAAGGAAGAATCTGATGACGATATGGGTTTCGGTAATGTTTTAAATGCTAATTTGTAATTGCTTTCTTTCTAACCAAATTAACTTTATAGGTCTCTTCGATTAAGTTACTAAACCAATTTCTTGTTCGAAATAAAAAAAAAATCCATACTAGAATTCAGTTTTGCTAGTTTAAAATTTCTTTAATTTGTATTGAAGGACTAATTGAATGTTTTTAAAAGTGTTTATTGATTTGAATGTAGTTGAAGTTTTTTTCTCGCAGAATTTTCTAAAGTTCCCCTGCTCTTCGAAGTCTTCGTCTTTCCTCCATCTAAAAAAGGTAGATATCAGTTCCTGTGATTTTTTTTTAAAAAAAAAAGACTTTACCCATTTCTTTTTACATTCTCTGTATTGCAAGAAATAGAAGTCGCATTTTGTTTTGTCATAGTTGTTTTGATCAAGACATTTCATGCTTTGCTTTTCTTCTAAAGCACAGGGGTTCATGTATTTTGTAATTGCCTTATCTCTGAACTTGTCATTGAAATCCTGTGGTGTAGAAGGGTCACCAAAATCAGGCTTGGGTGGTGGTGCGCTTGGTTTTGAAAGTGGCATGTTGGAAAATCGTTATGAGCTTTAGAGCTTTTTAAGGACAAGACACACTTCAAAAAAAAAAATTGTCGCACTTTATTTTAAAAAAAAATTATGTGCCCTTTTTTTTGGGAAGTAATCTGTTCTTTTTTTTTTTTTGAAAAAAAAAAAAACATGTCAAAAGATCATCCTATTGGACTTGAAGCCTGGGAAGCAAGACGTAAAGAATGGACAACACCACCTCAGGACTTTGACTTCAAAACGATCCAACGTTATCAGGAAGCTTTTGAAGAATTAGGAGATTCAGAAAAAAAAGTTGGGATTTACAAACAGTTGGTTCAACAATTGCAAACTTTTACTCAACCGGTTCCTTTGAAATTTATTGTAAAGAAAATTTTACAAATTGAAATATACTCATTTATATTAGGTTCCTATACTTATTGCTGGTTGGCAAGAAGACGGTACTTGGCCAAAAGGAATGGTGGTGAGATGTAACAGTGATTAAGAATATAAAATATACCCTGTTGATAGGCACAGAATTAGTTTTAATGAGAAATAAAATGGCTATCTATCAAAATAACAAATAACAAATGATTTGTGATTCCCAAAAGTGTGTACAATGTGCAACTTAATTATAAAAAAAGAAAGAAATTCAGGAACAATAATAAAAAGAACAGAGTTAAAATGATATACACTCAAGATAAGTTTTTTACAAACAAATCGATTGATTAGAAGTTACTAAATTTTAATGTACAATGATTAAAAGCGCTAATGAAAAATCAATGTATTGCAAGTGTTTATTTTATGTCTGTATGTGTGTATGTGTATTGAAATGATTACAAAACTTTCCAAAAAAAAAAAAATTATGCAGGAATGTCATTCCAAGCGATAAAGAACATGAGACCCAAACCGATAAACATGGCCACAAACTCAATTAAAGCCTGCTTTCTATCCTTCTTTACATTTCCAGTCACTTCGAGCAATTCAGGAATAACACCTACAGTGGCGATATACAAGAACCCACCAGCAGCAAAAGGGATAACAAGATCACCTACCCGAAGGTTCGTACCGAGCAATCCATCATGGTTATCAACGATAGCTTTTTCTTCAACTGAGCTGCTTGATTCTTCAATCAAAATACCAATAAAAGTACCCAAGAAAGCACCTACTGCAGTCGTGAACTGAGCCATCATGGCCTTCTTTTTACTGAATCCAGATTGAACCAAAATAGCATAATCACCCACTTCATGAGGAATCTCGTGAAAGAAGACAGCAACAGCAGTTGTGGCGCCTACAGCAGGTGAGGCATAAAACGAAGCGGCCATAGCCAATCCGTCAGTCATGTTGTGTGTAAAATCGGCCAAAAGATTCAGGTAGGCACTCAATTTGATACCATTGTCGGGTGTGGTCTTGTCATCGTCTTTTTTATCTGTCTGTTTGCGTTGTCTCAATCCTTCTTTTTCGTCCTCCTTGACAGCTGAAGAGCTGCCGGATGATTTATCTTCGTGGCTGTGGTTGTGGCTGTGACCGCTGCCTCCGTTGAGCACGCGCATCATCTTGTCCATAAAGAAGAAGAAGAAGAGACCGACAAAGATACCAGTACCAATCAAGACGTTCTTTTGGTTATCAATAACTACAACTGCATTTTCTTCGGTTTGCTCGCCCAAGAAGGCGTGAGGAAGAAGATGCAAAAAAACATCACCGAGAAGTCCACCTATTTTTTTGAATTAGAGAATTGCATCTAGGTTAATTGACATTACCAACTGCAAAACTAACGAGAACATTTAATGCTCCTGTGTCAATGTCAGGAGGGACAAAGTAAAGTAACAGGTTTGGAAACAAAGAGATGTAAGCCGTAGCCAAAATAGAATTGGTCATTGCACTTCCTGGAAACAGGAATGCAAATGCGGTTGCTTGAAAGGACATGATGTTTACAGCAAAAAAAAAAAAAAAAAAAAAAAAAAAAAAAAAAAAGAGCTAATAAAGCTTGTCAATTAAAGCAAATTCGAAATCACGTGTTTCGCGATTTGTTTTAAAAATACCACACTTGTTATTTTGGCTCCAAACAATCTTTTGTAAAACTATTTGTGTCTATCGCCATACAATTAATGCTACAACTTGCTCACATTTATTGTACTCATAAAGCAATAAAATATGATCGATTACTTCTTAAAGGTATGGCGCGTTTCTATTGGACACAATAAAAAGCTTATTTGATTGGTAAAATTCAGCCATAATTTATTAGATATCCCTTATAACTCCGAAAAAGAAGTTCCCGTGAATTTTATTTTGAGGTCAAATTTCCCCTTTATAAATAGTGATCTAAACCTAAAATAAACGCGTCTTTTTCTGAAAACATTCGTAAAGTTCTTAAAAAAAAAGTAAAGGAACTTGGAGATTTCGCTCGTGGAATGGTTCGTGGGTCAACAATGAAGGCAAATTGGAAGCTCGCCCAAACTTCTAGGATTGACCTGATATTGTACTGCAACTTTTAAGCCTTAAAAGCGATTTGGTCTCCAAGATAGAGGTCAAACAGATGATATTTCTTTTAACGCTCTTATGAATTGCAATATTAATAACAATAAGCTATCGACAACTAGGGCGATACTGTGCTCATTTTCACAGTTAAAAAGACCGTGAAATTCAGTTTTTTCATGATCATATCTTTTTAAGTTCCCATTCGATGTTATTTCATGGCAAGAGTCACAAATTTCCTTTATCTCATTGTTTGTGGCTGATATTTCAACTTTCTCTGTAACAATTACATCTATCTCGGATAATGAGAATGTAAAGAAAAAAAAACAGTTAACATTAAACCACTAAAACCAAAAGGATCTGACCTCTTTATTCTTCCGGTTAACAAGATAAAGCCCATCCTTGCGGAAAATCAAAAGCACTTCCAACTTTTGGATCTTTACGCAGTTTCATCTATGATCAATCATTAATGTTTGACTTTATGATGGGGTTGCTGATGTACTGCCAAGTGTCCTTCTATTTTAAACTTCTTTTTATTTTATGGGGAAGAAAGACAATATTTTTTTCATTAAATGCCATTAACTTTTATTTTGCATTATATGCCTTATAAACGAGTCATATATCAATGACTAAATACAGTATTAAACTAGTAAAACCAAATTTTCAGACTTAAGTTCACAATTTGTTCCAATTTAAGTTTAAGTATTCTAAATTAAATTTGAATTTTATTTGTTGAAATTTCCATTTTGTTTTCGAGAAATATATCACTAAGCTCAAAAAATGTACGATTTGTGAGCGGAAGCACTGTACATATTAGAAGTTCTTTTAAGAACAGTGCTTGATTAATTTCCTCCAAAAAAAAAGGGGGGGGGTATTTTCTGCTTAATTTTACGTAGATTGATCAAATTTTCAAACTCAACTTTTTTCTTTTCTTACCTTCTTCCTTGAAAAAAGAAAGAAAATGTCTGATCCTGAACAATACAGAAACCAAATTAAACGTAAAAAGAAATACCAAAAAGAATCAGAAATAACAAGTGTTTACTAGAGATCTTGAGTGAATCGGATCTCAGCACCATCACAACAAAAAAAGTTCGACTTGAACTCGAAAAGAACACAGGCCAGAGCTTGACAGCTATCAAAAAAGAAATTAACGAGATAATTCAAGAGGCATTTGAAGGTCTTTCGAGTCAACAAGAGACATTGCAAGAGACATCACAAGAAGCATCGCAAGAGGTAGTCAAGCATGAGCGTTCTCCAACAAAGAACCCGGTTAAAAAAACAACGGTCAGTAAAAGCACAAAAAAGACAACTCCCGAAAAAAGAAAACGAGAGATGCCTTTGGTTAGAATTCTGCCTCCCTTAAGCTATATTGTTAAAACCGATTATGTAAGCTATGAACTGACATATTTGTTATTGACTCCCTCCCTCCCTTCCCCCCCAAAAAAAAAAGTGTTCACGTACCCAAACTGTCAGCAAAATGTGGGAATATATTCGAGAGCACAAATTACAGGATGTAAACAACAAGAGATTTATAGATTGTGATGATCACTTTAAAGTGCTATGTAATGGTCTGGAAAGGATATCGATGTTTGAAATATCCAAGTATATTCAGAAATATATGGAAAAGCTTTCGGATGAAGAGCAGGCCAAAAGAAATCCTAAAAAGGACAACAGCGAAAAGCCATTAGCCAAAAAGCCAAAAAGAGCTCCTAGAGACATGCCAATCCTTAAAATACTTCCTCCCTTGAGCGATATAATAAAGACCGAATATGTAAGTCTCCATTTAAAGCAAGTATTTAAAGATATTTAGCCTTTTATAGTGCTCGCGTACCCAGACCGTGAGTAAAGCTTGGGAGTATATTAGAGAGAACAACCTCCAGAACCCAAAAGATAAAAGACTTATTGACTGTGATGATAAGTTTAAGGAATTATGTGATGGACAGACTCAGGTCAGCGCCTTTGCTTTCAACAAGTATACGCAGAAGTGCTTTGTGAAAATTCCAGAGGAAGAGCAGGTGGCAGTAAAGAAAAGTTTATATGGCAACCAATCACAACCACAAAATGATTTTAGCGAATAAAGAACAGGTGATAATTATAAACTTATTCGGAAGAAAAGGCCATTTCTTCTCAAGTAAGGAAACATACTACTCACTGACTTTGTTATTGAGCTCTGAAAGACAATTTTTTATTTTTTCGAGGACTCTGGTTTTTCTTTCCTCTTCTTCCCATTCTATTTTCGTAGAGGAAGATGCTGTCTGTGAGCTGTTGGTTTCCGAAATAGGGAAATCCTTTCGATAGCAGCTACTTGTAGCCGGTTGTGCCAAGAATTGTAATTGCCCTGTTGAACTGTTTTCGGAATCAACTGGATCATACCAAAATTCCGTGTCACCGTCCTCTGTAGAAATGTATTTAGTTTTAGTATGTGGATATTCCAACTTATGCAAAAGCTTATAACGTCTTTGCGAATATTTTCACACTTACAACCAAGGAGATTACAGCAGCCAAACATTCGATGAGGCCGGCACCATCATCAGCATCCCCAGGAATGCATATTTCTTTCAAGAAAGTATGGATAAACATTTCGTTCACAAGACTTCTTCCCATTATCTTCAGATTTAACAGATTAAAATGACAAGAAAGCGCGTACAAATACTCACTGTATTCTTCGTATGGACCATTAACGCAACGTTTGCTCCCTCAGGTAGGACGACTTACCTTTGTTCTTCGTGGATTCTTTCGCCTTCGGATTGTCGTCACAGAAGAGCACGTCTTGAACACTAGTGGAATTCATAAAAAAAAACAAAACAGATATCTTTCTCGTCTTCATCTAATAGGTCAACCTTTTTCAACGCCTTAATCGTTTGCAAATTACACTCAGACCTGGAAGACTCAACTTCAATACAGTGCTATTTAAAAATGTAAAATTTGTTTATCTCTCCATTCTGTAGCCTTGCTTCGAATTAAATAGAAGGTCAAAAGTATTACCGTAAGCGTTCATACGAAACCATTTTTTTTTCTTTTTTGTGGTTGTTGTGAATGAGTAAAGATTGATAGAAATATTATAAGACTGAGTACAGATAATGCCCTAATCAGCTATTAAATAATTACTTGAACTTACCATCCTGACATATCCCAATCCATATGATTAGCAGATACTTTAATTTATTGATGCACATCATGAATGGCATAAGTTTTTGCTTAACGAACAAGTTCAATTACACTAGAGATCAGATTATCCTGCAACAAATTCGAATTCAATCCCATACGATCCCAGATCTGACATAGAATAATGATCATGTCAGACTGATATAGATATCAAATGTCCAGTATGGGATCAATCATTGGCAGCAAACAATTGCATAATTTAGATAGGAAAAAAACACTTCTCAGAAACTATAAATAAGCACTCTCTCTTTACAAACAATAAACTGGTATCTTTTTGTTTCATTGTATTTTTACTTTCCTGTTTTTTCCTACTTTTATAACAGTGGTCTCCTTGTTTTGTGGTACAGCACGCATCTGGTAATAAATATGAGCTCACTGAATAGAAATACTTTCAACTCGACACTTATTCTGTTATACAATTCCATTATTGCCTTCTTTACAAATGATAATTCAACATTAAAATCAAACAAGTCAACTCCGTCCACGATGTTCAACAGCATTTGGAGACATTGTTCAGAAGTTTATATTCCGCACTGGTCAAGGTTGACCACATTTGTAAACATGTCTCAGCCAAGACCGGATCAACGATATTTCTGCACCCACTATGGAGCATAAGACTCTAAAATACTATAATCCTGAGTATTTTACTACAATTTTTTTTCTCGTTTTTTCAGTATGTACACCCAAAATACTGGTTTATTGTAACAACTCGCAAAATTCATGAGCTCCCAAAAATTACATTTTCACCGCCTTTAATTACCTTTTAGGTTAGGTATACTATATTAGGCTCTTTAATCGTATTCAGTATTGTAAATAATACCTTTTTTTTAAAAAAAAATTATCATCACACTAAAGCCATTCAAAAGTATAGAAGAGTTATCAAGCTAGTTATCGTTGTAACGTATTATTAATAAGATGTATAAAAAAAAGTAGCTGCTTATTTAACACAAATGGCATTAGGAGGAGAAGCAACACCGTTTTCCTTGTTCAAAGGAGCGCTTGTAAAAAAGTATGAATAAACACCATCCTTTGCAGAGTCTTCAGCAAGTTCTTCCAAGTTGAACATTTCACCAATAGGCATACCCCAACCACCCAAGAACATTTGATCTAATATCAATAAAAGTTTAAATTCGACAACATACATACATACACATGCACATATAGAAAACACTTACGACAAGAGTTTGTCCATTCTTTGGGCGGATAAGCTTCAAATGGGAAACAATCTGAAGCGACTGCTGCAAAATGATGATTCCAGATCCATCGATAAGTATCCTGGCAGGCCTTAACACCCGCACACTCTGGGTTTTCGAGATCCTTGATATGATCCTTGGCATTCTCACCGTATTTTTCATAGGCCTGCATCCAACCAGTACGAAGCAAGAGGATATCACCCTGCTCAAACTTGACACCTTGAGCAGCAGCGACCAAATCAAGCTCTTGAACTGTGATCTCCATTCTCTCAAACGGGTTAAATTCTGGTCTGTGCTTCGCGGCCCATCTGGCATAATCGAGCAAGACGGCGCGTCCGGCGATACCGCGTCGAGCCATATGATGAATAGCCAAACGACCATTAGATTCCGGGTTTCCTCTGGCTACCTCAGAGGGCTTTACACCGTTATAAAAGAATCCACTGCTGATATGACCCACATGACGGAGACCGTCCCATTGGGTAGAAGACTGTGTGTTGAAATTGTTGTAGACATCGTCAAAGGCCATGTCTCCCTCGATAAGAGGTTTATAGCTATGATCAATACCAGATCTACCAAAGAGTGCTGGTTGAGGTGATTCTAATTTCCAATTGAGTGGAAACACGGCACCACGGATAACACTTTTTGCAGCCTAGATAAAAAAAAAGTAATTAGGAAGAGTTACTTGGATAAAGTAAAAAGTTTACATTGGCCACTCTTTCTTTGGTCAACAAGTTGAGAGTACCAAGGTTATCATCTTCTCCCCAGAGACCCCAGGCTGTATGAGGGGGGTACTTACTATCAATGGGTAATTGATCATAGGTTGGGAGTTCTTTAGCGGCCATTTTAAGTTTTGGGTTTTTTTGAAGAAGGAAGAATACCAAGAAAAAGCCGCGCCGTATTAAATAGCAATATAAAAATTGACAGATCTCAGACTCCGAATTATTGCCCAACTCAAAGAGGTCGTTCCTTCTTTCAAAACGAATGAAAGGAGCTGGTGGATCTTGTAACTAGAAGGGTCGAAATGTGATGTAGTTTACATCTATTACTAATGATTATACCCACGAGCCGCTTATATAAGAGAATTGCTCCTTATAGTCCTATGGGATAAGAAGATATTTTCCCGACCTGTTCAACCGGCTAAAATATTGTTCTTCTTTGACGATTATTTAATCAACTTATTATTCTTTCCATTACATAACTAGCTTTACAATGAATCTGAAACTTTGCGAAATGATTGCAAGTTAAAAAAGACTTCAAGACAAGGTGACACATTGTGCATAAATTCCCGTCCCTTTCTTTTGAAATGGAGTTCATACAAGAAAACAAACTAAAGTATAAAAGAATCTTCTTATTTCAACAAATGTCCAATTTTCTTGTATACACATAAGATTCCATGACACCAAGATATGTATGACAATTGAGTCGAATTAAGATTGGTCTATCAATTTATTAAACATCCGCGATCAAAAGGGTCCAACTGTATTGCCACCAATCGTATTCAAGTGAACTATACACAAACTCAAAGAAAAAACTCAGCTATACAAACGATAGTTCTTTAATTAAAAGAAATGGTAAGACTAGGTATTAAATACTGTATTCTTATAGAATATGTCTTTTTGGACACATTTTCATTTATATTTCGCCGTTACAACTGAAACATTAGATTTTACTGAATTGGAAATTTGTATTCTTTACGATACAGGATTTTAGGCTAAAATTAGACGATTAACAAATTAATAATTAGACAAGTCAATTTTTTTTTTGGAGACAGTAGTAATAAATTAGTAGATGATATACAAAAAAATATTAGACAAATTGCAGTTTTGAGTGGATTAAGTAAAATTTCGTGCATACCTGTAAACTAGTTGGTTTTTGTTACCAACAGAGAAAAAGATTACTGTTTATGTGGTAGCAGGCAAGAAGTGATTCGGGCGTGGTTGTCCGTGAATGATCGATGTTGCGATAGAATGCATATTTCTACTTGCATTGACATCCCTTTGCCAAATTGTTTGTCTACCGGTCTGGGTAGCACAATGATTGCAGACAAGAACAGAGAAAAATGAGCTTGTTTCTGTTCGTAATTTGCGTAAGCCTACTGTTTGACACTTTGAGCAAACCTATGTTGAAAAAAATATACTTATTAGTATTACAATAAGCCGCATGAAGGATTAACTCTTACTTGAGAGGTATTGTATTCATCAATGTCTAAAACAACAAGCAACCCCTCCGCCTCCGCTGTTTTCAAAGCTTTGTAGCATCTTCTAGCCAACCCTGAAATTGTACCTCTCATTGTCTGCGAAAAAGTGATTGCACCAAAAGCAATCACAGGTATGCGATTATCGGCAGTAAATCCTTGATGAGCCCATTTAGTATCTCTATGAATGTCAAACTTGCTATTAGTTTCCAATATATGACCATTTGTATGAGTACGCATCTATAAATACCTTCTTGGTGTTCTGGCAGGTACTTGGACATTTCTATATTTTTTACCACCATCTGCAAAGATATTTACTGATTCAGCTCCAGCCTTTTGTTGGCCAACATAATTATGAAATCGCAATTCTCTGAAAAGGTCCAACGAATAGAAGTTCAGAAGTATTCTTGCATTCTCGAAGAACAACCTTAGAAAATCGTGAAATGAATCTGGCCTTGAAGTCTTTGATGACACGAAATTCGATTCCGCTTGCCTGACTTGAGAATTTTTCAAATACCAATGTTGACGAAACGAAGGCTGGAAATGTGATACATGCTCTCTGAGCCACGCTTTATTTTCCTTATATGATGATAAAAATAAAATTTCCCTTTCTTCCTTATATCTTCTAAGCTAAGCTATAATATTTTC
>JNDS01002966.1:0-10697 GCA_000697035.1 Rhizopus stolonifer B9770
TCTTTACCAAAAAAAAAAAAAAAAAGATCCAAGTAGATAGCACAGGCTAATGAGTCAATATTCAATACTCATCCAATTCTCTTCCATTTGATTATCTTCTAGTTAACAATGATATGATGTGATTCATTCAATGACCTGAAACAAAAACAAAGTCTACCGAAGAACGCAAGTAGTATAAATACACAATTCTATTTTTTTTTTTTTTGCTTCCATTACCTTTTTTTTTTATTTCTTAGTCTTACACATTCAAAATATGCCCTACACAGTCGACGACGTTATTTACAAGCTCAAACAAATAAGTAACGAAAACGAACAGTTTCGACAAGAAATGCAACGAAACAACGCTGAAATAATACAAGAGTTGCGATGTGAAATCAACTCTTTGAAGAACGAACTTGGAGCTTCGAGAAACCGTAAGATAGCGTATACATCCAAATAATTAAACATTCAACTTGATTTTTTTAGAGGACCCTACTATAAATTAATCAGTGGCACCAATGGTCACCCTCGGACAGCCAACATCGACTACATCTGCTGCAACAATGAGAAGCATCCCAAGAAGGCCAGCATGCACATATTCTCATGGAAAATCAAATAGGCCACGCCTCTTGGGATATATTCGAGAAACAATGAACTTGATAGAAGAAAGGAATGACAGTGAGCAGGTGAAGAAGGGCAAGGCCGAAAGCAGCAATTCTATCTTAGGTAATCTTGAAGGAATGGCCAAAGCGGTTTGCAGTGCCATTTCAAATGAAGTAGCAAAAGACTCCAGCTTGGATCAAACAAGGAAGACCTGGGGAAAAATACCAAGCCATTACAAAGAAAGAGGGGTAAAAACACTTATCGAAACTGCCAAGAAGTTCAACTTTCACTTGGACCGAAGCTATGAAAATTGGGCACCATTGCTTTTACTGTCCACAAGTTACCACAATAACTTCAATATCAGCATCCCTACTCCAGGCCGTCAAAATGTAATGCAAGATTCTATTACTCATTAAGTCATTTTAATTTTTTTTTTTTATAGGAAGGGAACACGGATGGACAAACAAGCAATGGTCCTGAACAAGCAGAAGCAAGTGAAAGCAGTTCTATGACAAACAAGCGCAGAAGACAGGAAACGTATGTAATAACCTTTTGATAATTTTTATTAATTCATTGTTTACTTTCAATAGTGCAAATGAACGCCAATCAACAGAACAAAATGGCAGAGCACAAAACAGAAGAAGAAAACAATAAAAAAGTTTATATTCGCTGTCTTCACTATCGGTCTTTATATCCATATCAACTATTTTCTTATGGTGGTAATTTTTAGGCCTTAGTCTTATTTTAACATCTTTTGGTTTCTGAAGAGGCATTCTCATTGGTTTTTGTGACGTAATTAATCATGCAAATAGAAAAACCCTTTTTTTTTGTTTTTCGTTTTTTTTTTTTTTTTTTTTTTTTTTTTTTTTTTTTTTCTCTCTTCAATCTTCATAAGTCAAGATATGCCACAAACCAAACCTGAAATGCCTATGAACGTTTTGGATCTAATTTCGTTCAATAACCTGATTCACTTTATAGCTTGTTTTGAAAATATTGGCGTTGGTCTGAAATTTTTATTTTCAAAAAAAAAAACACTTGCTTTGCTGGTCTAAACAGAAAAACTTTACTCAAATGAAAACAAATATGCCTTGACAAAAAGAGCCGTAATATACAAGAACATACGCATTACTAATTTAAATCACTTTAATGCTGTACATGGTTTTTTTTTTTGAAAAAAAAAAAAAAAAAACTATGGTCGTTACAATAATACAACTTTTCTTTTTTCAACAGTCAATAGGAAAATAAGAAAGCCTTACTGATTTTTATAGTATTGCTTCTGAAAATACATACATTACTGATTTACATTTTCATAGTGATTACCTACCCTTGTCAGCAAACGTTCGTTTTTTCAAAAGCAAAAGGCTTCCGTACTATACAGCTTTTACAAGCAGCGTTCCCTGTTTCTTTCGTTTCTTTTGTACTTTACCAAAGACATTCATTATTCATTACAATTACACTGACTAAGTACTTTTAACTACATTGCACTATTAAATTTTTAAACCTATATAGAACTTGTTCTATTCCAATAGTGTTTCTTTCGCCTGGTCTCTACTATTTACTCTTTCAAATTTATTTCAGCACGAATGCACACTTGGCACTGCAAAGATTTATGAACTGTTTTGATTGCAATTGACTACAGAAGCTTTTTTTTTTGGAAAGATATTTGAGTATTCCAAGAACGTGGTAAAATTTTGTTTGTTTTAAATAACTAATATCACTATAGACTGAATGGTTGTTGTTTTGGCTTGCTCTACCCATTTTGATACATTGGAAAAAAGCTTAAATACTCTGGTAAACGTATTGTTAGCACTGTATAAGTCTTCTGGACTCTGGACACACACCAATAGTAATCTTTGGAACTTTCACATCGAAGCAAAGACCAAGCCAAAAAAAATAGTATGGAAGATAGCGTTAACTACAAATGAATCTTGACTTGGTGTAATGGCAGAAGTTCAATCTTGCAACAATGCTTCAGACAATGGCTTGTACTTTTGTTCTAGTTACCTTTGTGGCTATACCAACTTTACTTGCCAAACAAACATGAATGTTCTCAAGTTAATAGAGAGTAGAAGAGGTACGTGCAAAGCCAGCTTTGATTCTTTTTTTTTTTTTTCTTTTTGCTATTTGAATATAAAGTATATTTCTACTTTGTGCTTTTTAATATTATTGCTAATAAACGAACCTTATTTCAAATGAATTAAGCCTAAATTTCGTATAATACCACCCAGTAATAATGAAAGACCATATAGAAGTTGACCAATCATAATAAATAAATGGTTGGGGATATCCGCAAGGTTTAACAAAATGAAAATAAGGCTCTGCTTAAATGTTGCGGATATCCGCAAAAATATTGCGGAAATACTCCAGATCTTGCGGATATCCGCAAAAAAATCTTGCTTGAAATCCCGTTTCACGCAAAATTATTTTGCGTGAATTTTGCGTGTACACCCAAAATCACCCCAAATGTTGCGCCGTAGTGCTACAGCATTATCAGGTTGGTTTGCTGTACGGTTGACGTTTTGGTTGTTCATTTTTGTAATAGATGTAAGTGTAAACTATACTTGCTATAAGATTCTACAAAAAAAAAGTTAAATTTGTTGGTTTTATATATGATAGGTCTTTGAAAAACTTCCCTTGCGTGTTTTTTCTAAAGAAAAATTTTGTTGCCATCTCATGAGACCATCCGTAAAATGCTAAAAAGAAATTTCTTTTAACTGGGGTGATTTGAGATTTTCTTTTACCCAACTGTGTTACTCATTTAAGAATAATCTTTTTTTTTGATTAAAAAAGTTATGAAGATCGTCAAAGTCTTAAAATTTATAGACTATAATGTATAAATATATTAATATCTATAGTTAAGTGCTGGATATACCTCCCGGTAGTGTTTTTTCTTTGTCTTTTAAGATAAATGATGATAGCCAGTATATTACATCATAAGTGACGTAAAGGAAATTGTGTAATTGTTCATGTCATCCTATTATTTTTTTCACGGGTCTCTACTGAAGATATAAGTATACTAATATACTGAATGTTCACAGCCTTTAATATGACGAATCTTACCCTTAAATCAGTGAATATGTAATACTTTCCTTGTTCTATAATACTTTTTTCCAAAAACAGTTTCAAAGTACGAAAGTGTTACTAAAAAAAGGCGAGGTGACAAGCGTTCTATCCAAAGTCACTCCATTAAATTATAAAAAAAAACTGTTTTTTACCTAAGATGTCACGCTATACAATTCCTTTTTACTCTCCTATATATAAAGAGTCATTTTTTTTTCAAATATTTCTTGTTACCTTTTTAAAACTTATTTTATCTTTACTCCCTTAAGCCTTATTTCTATAATATAAACATATACCCTTCAGTCCACTTTAACAAGAGAGCCCGAACTGGCAAATACCAACCAAATGAACTTGGATACTTCAGCTGTACCACTTGTTCTTTACTCACCAAAGATGTTAGAAAAAAAGGTCGACATAATAACATGGGCTGTACTGCATACAATGAAGAGCCGGTAAGTTCTATAGCTCTTATCCAAATAAGATCACTAATTTTTTTTTAGAATTCCATTGCATTGACTAAAGCTGCAAAAAAAAAATACCAAACAAAGCATCAATGAACTAGTGACAGAAACTGAAAAATTGAATACACAGGAAACTGATGGACCGGTAGAAGAAGTCGATAAATTTGATTTTCAGGGCGAAGAATTCAGAAAATTGATTGAAGAATATGCCCAAAACTATAAAAGTGATGATGATGTAGACTCTGTGAGTGCAAATGATATTGGTAAAAAATAACTTAGTGTATTGTTTCAAAAAAAAAATTAAAATCTTACTTTGATAAATGATATTGTAGAGCCTATAGAAATTGATGATGAGACTATTGTGCACAATGTTGAAGTTCGAAAAAACAAATTCAACAAGTTGGGAAAAATTTCGTTACACCTCATGAAGATTTGTACTGAGGGTGGTGTTTCCAGAGCCTGTCAAAGAAAGATCCATTTTCTTTTTAATGAGTTCAAGGAAGGACAAATATTCTCGTTCAGTGTGGGTCTCACTGAAAATACCTTCCTTGAAAGTATGGTACTGAACAAGTCCCCTTTCGAGCTTCTAGTAAATGCATAACTATGTAAGTAAAAAAAAAAAAAAGAAACACACACACACACACTTACACACTGCTTTTTTCTAAGGCAATTCTGCTCAAGAGCAATTCTCCGCTGCTCTTCGATCTCCTTCTGCGCATTCTTCCACTTTCTACGCTGCGTATCGTAATGGGTAGTGACAGCAGCCATCACTCACGGGCGCTTGCTTACCTTGAGGGCGCCAACAGAGTCACAGAATTTATTTCTAAAACTCATTCCATCCCTTGCCTGCCTGACAATGGCGTCCGATTGCATAGAATCAGGAAAGGTAAACTTCCTTTCTAATCTGCTGTAAATTGTTCTTATGGTGAACTATGATGAATTTTTTTACTTTTAACTTTATCTGTAGGGTATGTATTTTTTATACTCTCAACAGATTGTTGGTAAGAAATTTTGGTCTTTTGCTACCACGTGGTTGAGAACCGGCAACATGGGCGTTGACCATAGCTTCGGTCGCATCCAGGCGTCTCTTGAGGGTCTCGTGTTCCGCAAGCGAAACAGTTGGCTGAGTGGCACCAGCAGGAGCGACGCGACGAGAATTAGGACGAGGGGTAGGAGCGCGGTTGGTGGGCTGAACAACGAGGATACCATTACCAGTAGCAGCAGGACGGGCAGATTGAAACATTGATAGGCCTCATTTTTTGAAAAAAAAATGGGAAAAAGAGAAACGAATTAGGCACACACTAACTTGCATCTTATGCCTAAATTAGGAATCGTGTAGAGTACAAGTCGATTTACACTCCTCCACAATTGAAACAAGAAAAAATGTTTTTTTCTTTCATCATATTTTTTCTTTCTTTTACAAAAAAAAATACTTTCTTTAAACAAGTAAGTCTTTAACATATGCTATACAAATAATTCTATTCGATAATAGTCTTTCTTCTTACCTTTTGTTGTTCAGAGTGTTCTCCTCTACTGTCTGCTACCGTATTGCGCTTTCAAGTATTTTCTCTCTAGGTAAAAAAAAAGGACTTTGTGCTAATGTTTTTTCTTTTTTTTTTTTACGTCTTTTGCTATTCAAGCAAAGGTATATATTAAGCCTTTTTACCTGATCATTCTAAGAACCGAGATGACTAACTTACTCTTTTAGTGAATGCCTCTTGTTTCCTCCTTCTGCAAGGCTTACGTGGTATGGCTCTCTTAGATTAGAAGGTATGTTTTTTTTTTTAGTAATTATACGCAAACACGTCCTGACTTTGTTCTTCTTTACTAATCAAGGTGTCTTTTTTTAACTGCTACAGCAAAGTTTTCATGGTATTCATTTAAAGGTAATATTATTAAAAGCTTTAAGCACTATCACTAACCCATTCTTTCAATAGGCTTCTTCAAATCGTCTCTCTTTTACTTCATGTTCTAATCCTTACCCTTGCATCCTTCAATGTAAAGGTAACTGTCGTTTTTAATTCTATTACTGATATTTTTTACTAACCATCTCTCTTTAGGCGCCTTTGCTACGCTTTCTACTGGCCGATGTTCATTTTGACGCGCTCCTGAAGGCTGTCCTCATGGTTCGAGGTAAGTGTCCTCTGTTCTACTACAAAGCTCTAGTATTAGTAGCACGGCTATTAAAACTGATGGTTCTAGCTGTATTAGTAGCAGCTGTAGTGTGAGCAATAGCATCCCTAGCTGTGCCAGTGGCGCAGTAGCAATAGCTACTGAAGTAGCACCATTATTCTTATTATTTAGACCCAATAAAGAAAATTGTATACCATAAATCACGTCTTTTTAAGCAAATCATGTATCAAGTGTTAAATGACTCATATCAAATAAGCCAATAATAAGGTAAATCTAGATTCAAGAAGCCAAAGGATCTGGGTTCATTTCTTACCCCTATTATCGAAGTGCTAGATGATTTGAGTAAGCATGGTTTGGTAATTCGAAGCGCTGACCAAGATATTTGCAAAGCCAAGTTCATCTAATTATTGCTTCTGGTGGTATCCCTGGTGTTGCCGATATAATTCATCAGAATTGGATGCAGGACATGCAAAGTACAAGGGAGAGATACCAACTGTCAACGAAATGGTCTATACTTTGTTGATATAAATGCTTCTCTGAGGACAAAAGCTCAATTTCAGAGAGGTGATCCTGTAAGTTATATTAATGGCTACTCAAAAACCCCCAGTGTTTTACCTTTTTCTTTTCCTAGGACCATGGTATTAAACATCCCAGTATTTTTGCTAATCTATGTTCCTTCTCTGGCTCATCTTTTCTTTTTTGGACTCGACGAAATGCACTTGATTGCCCACAGAATTGGAAAACATATCTATGCTTTGATTACAGCCAATATCGATGATCAAGTCAAAGCCATGTATGTCAAAGATAACTGCGAAAAAAATCGAAATACCTACACGTTCAAATGTTCTAAGGAAGATATCAAGCAAATGGGAGAAAGTATATCAGGATCAAGAGCAAGTATTCCTACTTCTTTCCAAGGAAGCTGGGACGATATCTTTGTCAAGGTTGATGGAACTCGAGCTGTTGACTGGTTGGACTTCTTGTTGCACGCAGTTCCTACTGTTGTTGCACCATTTATTCAAAGACAAGACGCTAGGGATGCTCTGCTTGGTCTTATTCGTGCTTGCAATCTTTCTCTTCAATGGCGAACTACCGATCAGATGCTGCGAGGGATGTCCACGTAAGAATCTTTCAAAAAAAAGTTTGCTTACCCTATTGAATTAGAAAATTCCGTGCATGGGTTAGATTCTTGAAACAGGAATCCTCTAACAAGAACGTATCCTACGCAGTCTTTCGCTCTGTACAACATTATCCATGCCATATTCCTCTTATTATTCGCCAAATGGGTCCTTTGCGTGTATACAGCACTCGTTCCATGGAAAGGACCATCGGCAATATATCCAAATCAATTCATTCCAACATCGGCTCAGGAAAAAATACAAGCAATATAAGTGAGCAAGTGGCAATGCGCAAGTTCATAAAAATGAACATTGATGTAGAAGATGAATTGAACTTGATTAAATCCAAACAATACCGCCCTGAAAGCTTCTGGCCAAACCCTTCAGGAAACTCTGACTCTGCACAACTATGGGAACCTTTCAAGCTAAACATACAAACCGAGAACAATACAGTTGGCCAATTAGATATCCAACCACTGCAGCAATCTCTCAACAACTTTTATCGACACATTGGTCTGAATTCATCAACCGAATTACTTGTCAATGTTATAGATCTTGCTGGCCGTGCTTGGATAGATAATACTGTATACAACTCAGAGTTTTATCGTCATTACCGCAGAGAATACAGAAGGAACAACAGCATTGTAATGTTTAATGGATACAACTACAGGTAACTTTATTCACTTCATATTAAATTATCTAACCTGTTTTTTTTTTTTTTAGAAACTATGTTGGTTTTGTACAATTTTTTTTCAAGCATACCTTCGCTAATCAAACTCGTTTTCTCGTTTTTCTTCAACTACCAAAAAGCCATAAGCCAAGTAGATACAATAACAATATTCCAATGATCGAATTGCATAACGATAACAACGCGCCTCGCAAGTATATGGTTATTTCTCTGGACGATATTGTTCGACAGGTTGGATTGATAGTTGCTCCAAAGCTACAAAACTGCTATAATGTCATATCAGCATATATGCTCGATGCGTGATTGATTTTTTTTTTCACTTCTTCTCTCTTTTTTTTTTTACAATAACAAACTATAATAAAGTTTTTTTTAGATTTTTTTAATAGACCCTTGATTTCATTTTTTGGCTTACCAGGCTTTAGACTCTTTTTCAGACACGAAGGTTTTTGTGTTTCGACTTTAAGCCCCATTGTTTTGCTAACCGCAATCATACATTCTTAACTGGAAAATGTATAATACAAAGACTTCCTATGAATTAGTTGTTAAGTATTTCTGTTTTGTATTATTATTTTCATTTTTCTCACTGAATTTAGAAGACGAATGCGGCCCAAAAAACACATTCAGTTTGATACAAAATAAGTGCAGACTGATTTACAAAAAAAAAGCGTAAAAAAGAGATGTCGTGAGTGATTCTAGGCAAAAGGTGATCAATAGCTGAAGTTTAAGTATGAGTATTTATGTGAACAAATCGTTTAGTTACATAAAAAATAATAGCGATAACATTCCAAAAGGAAAGAGAAAAATAACATCAACAAAAAAAAATACCTGAATTCGAAATTCAATTTATTTTTGTTTTTATAGCGTTCATGCTAAAACTTTGAAGCCCAAGGACTTTATTCGAACCATACTTGTCTTTTTCTCATTGATGTTGTTACTAAAGCTCTACTACAGACTAACTTGTGAGCTGCATGTGGAAGATTCCTTGGAATCTATTTTGACATTTGCCTAAATGTCACTTGAGAATTTGAAGTGACTAACTATTGTTGCTAACTTTATCGCCCTCCTTTTTTTTTTTGATTAGTAGTAAAATTGGTAGATTTTAAATTATTTGGTAGTTCTGCCTCCTAATTCTTTTTTTCTCTTTTTAAAAAAGCTTCATGTTCACAAAACGTACTGGTTTTTTAATAAAAATATTCTCAAAAGCTCTTTTATTGCCTTAATTAAGTTCGACATTAACATTATGGACCCCAAAGCCTTAATTCTATAGCATTTTGACATTTCTACTTTTTTTTAAAAAAATACTACTTAATATTTAGGCTATCTCATTGGCCAGAATTGTCTGATTAGTGGCATATATACCAATTCATGCAGCAATCTACCAGTATTTCCGCCGTAGTGCTGCTTGCACTTGCAATATGCACACAATGAGCCATATTTCCCTTATGGTAAAAAGATGGGTCCTTCGCGAGCCTACAGCTGTAGACCTATGGAGCGAATAATTTGAAAGATAAAAAGTTTATCAAATGCAAGAATGGTCACTGGTATCAGTTCTGGAAATATCTTGGAGTGTCTGGTCTTGTTTCAGTATTTAGAAGATACCGGCATCTTTTCTTTGGAGTCTTGTCATCAAAGGCCAGCATACAAGGATGATTCATTTGCCTATCACCCATCTGGTCAAAAGGAGGCTCCTCAGCTTTAGGATATTTCAAAAAATGCACTTGATATACGCCAGACAACAAACAAAGTTCAAGGAATACCGGTGACCGTCTTTGTGGAAGCCTTAAAAAGCTACAAAAAAAGATTGAATCTTGAAGGTACCAAAATCGCCCAAGAGAAGATCTTTTTATCAAAGAGGTTAATGGCTGACAAGCAGGCGATTTGCTCGTCAATATACACGTCCTGCAACAAAAACATCAGAAGATCAACGGAATATGTAATGTTTAAATCAAGACATTTAGAGTAAGTTTTACAATATTTCAAAATCTTAAATACTAACCTTTTTTTTTAAAAAAAAACAATAGTCTCGAAAGGCGTCAAGTGCGTTGCTGGTTTGTTGAAAAGGCCGTCTTTTTTTTAAGTACTCATTTGGCACATTCACAAGCTTCTACGTATTTGCTGAGGTGATGAAGGAACACGGTGCTGCTGCTCATGATATCAATATCCCTACAGTGGTGCCATTCCCTGCTGGCCAGACCAAAAAATATGTCGTACTTGATGCAGCTGATATAATTTCTGTTGTAGGTCTGGTTAGTAGCTTTCAACAAGTTCGTCATTCGCATAACAGAGTGACCGTGAAGCAGGCAAGATCTTATCAAGTTATCCGTCCCTTCACTGTGTTCAACAAAAACATGAAATCGTGGGCTGGCAAAATATCAAACTTGTAAACGACTATCCTTTATTGTACATTCATTTTCTCCTTCCACTCCTTTCATTTGTCCGAGCTCACTTTACTTTCCAAAAAAAAATTCCAAATGGCCACCATCCTCACATTCCTTCTTTTGTTTATCCTATATTCAAGTCAGTTTTTCTCTTTGTATCATCAACCTAATATCTTACAAATAATAATAATAATAAAAACGAAGAGTTTCTGACCAACTTGGCTTTCATTTGATTGTTTACTGACACTGCAGCATTCTCAAAAAAAAATTTTCATCA
>JNDS01002967.1:0-19791 GCA_000697035.1 Rhizopus stolonifer B9770
TGTCTATAAGCATGTTATATTTTCTTATTTTTTCGTTGAACACTGTATGTTTCCTATATTCAGCACCTTTTGACATTATTTCATTTCTTAGATTTTCAAGCTTGGTGAAAAGGATTGTTAATTTCCTTTTTTTTTTTTTTTTTTTTTTTTTTTTTTTTTTTTTTTTTTTTTTTTTTTTTAAAAAAAAAAACACACACACACACACACACACACACACACAAGACTTTATTATCGTTGTATTTTTCTACTAAAGCAAAAAAAAAAAAAAAAAAAAAAAAAAAAAAAAACCTGACACACATATTACTCATTCCCTTTTTTTTCTGATGAAAAAAGCCATCAAAAGAGTTGTATTTTAAAAGGCCTATATTAAAACTTGACGTTTGCAAAAGTTGTAAAAAAAAAAAAAAGTTTCATCACCTGTTTTATATCTTAAAAAGAATGATAGTATATTGCCTTATCATTAATAAAGGATGTATTGCTTTTGATTATTCATATAAAAGTAAGCATATGAGTTCTATTTCGGAAACAAGAGTAGCTAAAATTCATCATATCACCTAAGCGTAACAGACCGTCTAACGATGTGTTTATTTTTCTCTCTCTCCCTATCATCGAAATTAAGGATAAGTATTTGTTGATGTAAACAGGATTTAAAACAAAATTTTTACCCAGATTGGAAAAAAAAAAAAAGACAAGCTCGTAACACAGTCTCTTAAATTATGCCGATGCATCACAGTGAAAATCATTTGGTTGCAATCCAGCACTAAAAGTTAATGATTATTTTTTAAAGTATTAAACAGTTTCTCAAAACATGAAGAAATGAATGAAGTCTGTCAAACTGAGGTAATGTCACAGATTCGTGAATATTTGACTTAATGCAAAACGTTGAGAATCGCAAGTGATGACATTGTTCCCGATTTCTAGATTGCTTAAGTTAATTTATGTCAACGGGTCAACTTTATCTCAGTAAGCTGTATCATCTCAATAATAATAATAATAATAACAATAATAATAATAATAATAATAAACCCTGTCATTTCCTACATGGAGAGCATGTCTGAGAAAAGAATTAAAATGAACAAAAAAGAAAAAAAAAGGGGGGGGGATGGAGGGGAGGACAAGTACTAATTCTTTCAATGACAGCATTATAAGTATAAAATCATAACAAAAGTACTGATCCAAATTGAATGTATCTGACTTCTTTGTGTAAAACAAGTCCTAGGGAAATTTCATTTAGTATATGCTTGAAATCTACACTTTACTGCCCAAAGTATTTTCACTTTAGATAAATTGATCCACCAATTTTTCTTGTTCACAAGCCTAGATTGGCGCTACTTCGAAAATGCATAATTTTCAACTTGCACACAAAAAGCTCGTTAAAGAAGGCTGCGAAAAATGATTATCTCAGCACAAAAAAGCGGTCATTGAAACACTGAGATAAAAGCTCAAGAAAAAAAAAAAAAACAAGTTCTTTTTTTTACAATCAAGCATGAAAGCAATCGTTGTTGAAAAATGGTTAAAAGGTCCCGAGGAACTTTCTGTTAAAGAAGCTCCCCTTCCAGCCGAACCTTCTAAAGGGGAATTGCAAATTCAAGTTAAGGCAGCCGGGTTGAATTTTTTTGATATTTTAATGGTAAACTGCATAAATCCTTCCCTTTTTACTTAAAAACACACACACACACACACAGATCCAAGGCAAGTATCAAATCAAGCCACCTTTTCCTTTCGTTCCCGGAGGTGAATTTTCTGGTATTGTCTTAAAGTCGACTGTACCTCAATTTAAAGCTGGAGACCGCGTGTTTGGTGCTGGTAATTCTTTTGCAGAGGTAGTCAATGTTTTGGCTAGCAACGTGCTTCCGATACCCAAACATTTCAACTATGAACAAGCAGCTGGTCTTTATGTCACTTACCCCACAAGTTACGCCGCCCTTGTCTTACGTGCTCAATTGAAGGCAGGTGAATACTGTCTTGTTCATGCCGCTGCCGGTGGTGTAGGTATCGCGGCCGTTCAGATCGCCAAGGCGCTGGGTGCGAAGGTGATCGCAACAGCTGGAACTCACGAAAAATTGGAAATAGCCAAAAGAAACGGCGCAGATTTTGTCATCAATTATCGAGACAAGGATTGGACTGAACAGGTCAAAAAGATTACAAATGGACACGGTGCAGATGTTGTTTATGATCCTGTGGGTTTGGTAGAAATAAGGTACAAACAATACATTTTAGGAATCTGAACTCATCGCTCGCTCTTTCTCTCTCTTTAAATATACAGCACAAAATGTACAGCATGGAATGGTCGTATCCTTGTGATTGGTTTTGCTCAAGGCACCATAGAGAAACTTCCTACAAATCGTCTATTGTTGAAAAATATTTCTGCAGTGTAAGTTTTTTTTTAATAATCCTCTTGCTCAATCCGCATATTCATTTCCTCTTAGTGGTTTACATTGGGGAGCCTATACCAAAAATGAGCCCGAGAGTATACCAAAGGTATGGAATGCCTTGTTTGATTTGTTCGAATCTGGTCGATTAAAGCCCGCTATTTATGAAACTGTCTATACACTGGATACTATCCCACAAGGTTTAAAAGCAATTGGTGATCGTACATCCTATGCCAAGGTGGTTGCAAAGATTAGTGGTGAAGAAAGCAAACTCTAAATAAAAGCATGTTTTCTTGTCTCCCCTCCCCCACAAAACAAAATTTCCATAGAACGGGCGGCCTTTTTTTTTATTCGAGCTATACAGAAAGAGAGAAAAAAAGTTACGCAAATAACATTAGAGAAGCTTAACGAGAGGTGGCAGCAGCCTTAGGAGCGAAACCCTTAGCTTGTTGCTTGCTGACCTTAGGTTGACCCTAGAAAAAAAGTTTAATTTTATCCATTAACTGGTGACGATAAAACTTACAGCAGGAGCAGCGGCCTTCTTAGCAGCAGCAGCGGCCTTCTTGGCATCCTTACTCTTGGAGATAGCAGCTTGACGAGCAGCAGCACGAGCATCGGGCTTTTGGTTACGCTTGGCACGGATGGCGTCCCAAGAGGCACCAACTACAGCACGATCGTGCTTGACGGTACGACGAGATCTCTTCTTATGGACCTCTTCAGTCATACCCTTCTTGTTCAAACGACGGTAAATGGAAGTCCATCTGATCTTACGAGGGTTCAAACGTTGAAGAAAGTAAGATTCGGCTTTACCGTTGATGAATTTGAAAGTCTACGTGAAAGGGTAGTGTTATTCGATGATGTCTATATGTCTGTATAAAATACGTACTCTAAAAATTAAAGAATGAGCTTAATGTCATTGACATTTCGAATTTTTTTTTCTTACCTGCTGTCAATACGAACGTAGGTCTTACCCTTAGAGGGGTAGATTTTTTGACCAGAGAAGGAACAAATCTCGAGCCTGAAAGATGTTTGGATTAGCGATGGAGATGGATGGATTCTTGCTTCTTACTTCATCCTTGATTATGTTGAAAGGGAGGGGAGAATGGGTTATCTTGTTACAGGTACATTATAGGGCAACACTCACAACTGGGGGTCTATTTCCTAGTCCGACAGCTCCCGCTTCAAAAATGCCACTGAAGTAATGTTGACTTCCAGTTTCGAGACTATCGTAAAATTCCTGTTTGAGATATTTGCCTTTCTCGACTTCCTAAGTTTTTCTTCTTAAAATGATCATGATTAGGCATAAATAATCAAGGTCATATCTTGAATCATGTTGTTTAAAAGAAGGCATTCTTATGAACAATTGATTCGTTAAAATAGCTTTCGGTTCATGCTTTGCCGAACGAGCCCATCAACTGTGTAGGCACTTATACTTATGTTCTTGCTATGGCCGAGTCAAAAAAAATTAGGGTTACGCGCACTAATAATAAAAAAAAACTTCAGATACGCTTTTACTTTTCCTATAAAACTTAGATGAAACAAACTTTGGCGGCCCAACTCCAGTCAATCTGACCACACTATCAGAGTCTCCTTAGGAGTACTTGCCTTTTTTGTACCGTATGTTGCAGCAATCAGAAAATTATAACGAGAACCAATTAAGCATGGCCGGTGGTGTTCAAACTGAAACTTCTCGTCGTTGGATCTAAGAATTTCTCAAAACAATTCCTTATTATAATTCTTTGAGGAAGTACAAGAGAGCAAGAATAGTGACCTCTATAGTGAACAGCATCAACCTTGGATCAAGATCTATTGCACGCATTTTGGAAGATGACATAGATGCTATTTTGAGGACAATACAAGATACAAGAAATTGAATTGAAAATTCACGCATTTACACGGATACCATAAATGATAAACAGGTGCCAAACATTAATCGAGAAGATTGATTTCTTCCAGAAGCGTCAACATTCATCAATCAAAAGCGTGTGTGTAATATATTGTCCATGTGTAAATATACAGGGCGTTTCATTTGTGTTGACCTCAGAACGTTACAGACCATTATACGTGTTGCAAACCAACGTTTACACCAGGAGGAACGATTCGCAATTGACAATCAAATTGAAGATAGCCGCGAAAGACACCAACGTGCGACTCTTGAGTTCAAAAGGGTTTTCAATCTACATAAAGTGCTCTCAAATGCAGCAAGAGAAAATATGCGTTTTACCAACTGTATTCGAACCGAGAGATATGCTGTAGACTTTATATTAGCTAAAAGAACTAATATGTATGTATTGCCAAACCTGGAGCTTGAAGATTTTGTGCCTGAAGTGCAAAATACATTTCGTCTTTGGGATTTAGATCTAGCCAGAAATCTGTATTCACCGCGGTTGATGGACATACAAATGACCAACAAAGCTTTAAAAACGGTGGAGAGGGAGGGTTTACTTGCCTTTGTTGGTATCGATGAATACAATACCTCACAGGTAAGACTTGATCTTTTATATGGCTTATAGTAATGCTGATGAACCTTCTTTTTATGTGAGTTTGTTCTAAATACCAAGCTATAGGTTTACGCAAATTACGAGCAGAAACAAGTTTATTTTTCTCTGTTCTTGTCTGCGATCACTGTACTATCCGAACCGGCGAGTAGAAACATGCATTCCATCGCTGCATTCATCATTCACGGCCAACTACACCCGAATATCTTTTTCTGTTGACAACAAAAACCAATTAGTTTACAAGTATGTACGAAGTTTAATTTATCCACTCAAAACTACAATTTATCTAATACCTTTTGTGTATGTCATCTATTAGTTTATTTCAATTGTTTCCAAAAAACAATTTGATTTGTCTAATATTGGTTTGTTAATCATTTAGTTTTAGCCTAATAACCTGTAACAAGGCATTGAGTTTGTCAGCCAAAATGGGTTTACTTTTCGTACTACATAAATTCTGTCTTTACCATCGGGTGAATTTATTTTCCCACCAAAACAAATTTTTTTTCCGTATAATAGGAATTTTATTCTTGCCGTTGGTGTATTTGTTTTAATAAAATCAAACTTTACTTTTTGGGAAGTGCAACTGTAGTGAAAAGAGCCAGCTGGTCATAAAACCTCCAAAAATGAGCAAATTTGGACAATTCCCCGGGAATTTATTTTCTTACGATAAAAAGTAAATTAAAAGATAATAAAGGATTACTCTGGAAGTAGCTGGAAATTTCAATGCAAAAGAAAAAAAAAAAAAAAAAGGATGTTGATCTTATTGTTTAATTACTAATCAGCTTACAAAAGCTATTATTCGCTGTAGAAATGGCCAAAGCACTATGCCCTGAGATTAAAATCACTACGTCACTTTTTATAAAATGACTCATGGAAATATAAATGCTCTTTTTTTTTTTCTTTCTTTCACCTAATTTTTTTAACTCCCTCCATACATATAACTACCTCCCTATTTTAGAATTACCAAAATTTCGTCTATTATTACAGCTATCACTATTGCTCACCAAGTGGCTATGGCAGTCAGTCATGTTCTTTGGCCGGACGATCCACCTAGTTCAACAACTGAAGCCGAAGACGCTGCACCACCCTCTCCGGTTAAATACCGTAAACGACACCTATTCTTTGCTCTCGTTCGGGAAATTAAACGACTTCGTGCCGAAAATGCCACCCTGAATACCACTGTAAATATCTTGAGAAATGACATCAAGGATATCAAAGAATCTAGAGCCGAAACGGATGCAACCCATAAGCGAGCTTACAACGAAAGTTTGGACAAGAATGATCAATTGGAGGTGGATCTGATGGATAGAGACGATGAGATAAAGGAATTGAAGAAGAAAATTGAAGATCTGCAATCTCAAATAAACTCCGGGACACTTCAACGCAGTGGGCCAGATGAAAATGACTATGCCCAACCAAAAACACTCACGGAATTATTTGACCAGTATTATGAGGAATGTGAAACCGAAGTAAATAAAGAGTTCAAATCCAATATTGACAATGATACCAAAGATGGAAACACCAAGAATGGGGAAAACAAGGATACAACACTTTGCTTTGACAATGATGATAAGGTAAATAATGGGAAAGGGGAGATTAGGAATAATATTAACATGAAATTAAGGCTGGAATCAAAAGCGAAGATGATTTTGATGAAGATGAAGAAGAGGACCTAGGATTTGAAAAGTTGGGCGATATTTGTGTCAAGCAAGCTATTCTGTCAAAATTGTCCAGTGCTCGTGCTCGATTAGAATTAGATGACTTGGTTATCAAGTATGATGCTCAGGATGAGGTTGTTTCTGCTATGTTGGGCCGTACTTTTATCCAATGGATCTCTGGTTTCCTTGATTTCGGAGGTTTTACACCAGGCACATTCAATAGTTATATGTCAGAGGCAGAGGCTGATATCACCAAGTTTTGGGTGAACTTTTTGCAGCACTATCTGGAAACCGAAGAGAACCAAGTGTTGTTCCTCAAAAGTATAGAGTTGACTGTGCTGGAAGCCGACAAGATCCAATTCCCTGGGCTGATAACTAGCAACTATGAGCGTCTCATGTTTACCATATACAAACACGACATAGTAACTGGTGATGCTGTGATTGGGTGGTGGAGCAATTCGGGGAGCAAGGTTCGGGGTGTTACCCGCAAGTTCGCGGAATGGCTAGAAGATGATGAAGATGAAGGTGACGAAGAAGACGAAGAAGTAGAGGAGGACGAGACAACAATCCAAAATATGATTCAACTAAATAACACTTGTCTCGACTCCTCATGTCGCTGCGATGGTGTAGTCACCGCACCATCCAGTGACATTGTAAAAATAAAGAAAAATGTACATATAACAATTTAAAAAATAAAAATAAAAATTTAGAACATCAATCCTGTCTTTTTTTTTTTTTTTTTTTTTTACTTTAAAATTCCAATCAACAGCTAGGTTGAATCTATTAATTTTTCTCCATACACTGCTGTGTTGCTGAATATAGGGCAAAGAAGAAGAAGGTGATTCTAGTTTTGGTGTCAATAGTGAAATTCCAGCGCTATAGGTTTTTATGGACTTCTATGCTAATGCTTTCCCCTGCTTCTAGTAATTCAAGAATACGTCGTATGGCTAGTACAAGACAAAGATTTGGGGAAAGCTTCAATTCCAGCACAATAAATGCCATGGTGGATATATACAGTCATTGGCTTCCCGCCCTATGTTTACAGAGTGGTGTTGTTATTCAGTGTTGGGATGACTGTCTGACGAAGAACAAGGACGAAAAGGTTCCCGGGGTGGCTCAACGACGATGATGACGAAGGTGGTAAAAAAGTATAAGAAGTAGAGGAGGACGAGACAACAGTCCAAACATAATTCAACTAAATAACACTTATCTTAACTCTCTATGTCGCTGCGATGGTGTAGTCACCGTACTATCCTAATGAGGTTGTAAACATAATATATATAAACTACGTATAGCCATCTAAATAATAATAATAATAATAATAAAACTGTAAATATATCAGAAATTTAGGTCGTCAATCCTGCCTTTTGTTATCCAATTGAAATGATTTTTTTTTTTGTAATTATTTGTAAGAGATCTGAACCATTGAACAATTTAAATCTCAATGGATTGTTACACACAAAAGAAAAGTTCAAATGTTTTGTGAAGGGTGGCGCGTTTGTTCAAGGACAAGCTACACAAAGCCACAACAAGACCACAGAGTAACAAACATTCAACAAGTGTAGCACACATATGAAGGGTTCTACCTTTTCGAATAACAACGCTTTTCCTTACCACTAAAAGACATGTGCATGAGTTTAATCTGTTTTACATTCTATTCCGCATGTTAAATCATTTGGATCTATATTTTCTAGACATTCACACTTTATTATTCATTGTTTATTCAAATCATCTAAGCTTATCTAAAACTACCAAAAAAAAAAATAGTAAAAAAAGATAGGATTTCTAAAAAAAAAAAGTTTTTTTTTTGACATCAGCAAACAAGCCTCTCCTTCCCTCTCCTTCCTCTTCGCTTCCCTTCTTTCTTTTTTGCTACCTTCTGCAGATACTCATAGTGTGTTTACTGAGTTTTCTTTTCCTTTTCTCTCTCTCTAAACTGCTGGAGTAAGAAAAAAAAAAGATTTTATACAAACATCTCCGAACAAGCTAGGTAACATTCACTTTAAACTGTGTTGCGTTTCACATTTTTTAAAATAAGAATTGTCATTTTATTTATTTTTTTCTTTTCTTTCTTTTGTCCTCATTGAAGCTAATGTCATCACAACCAAGTACACCCAAACCTACAGCCACTACATCACCTGTGGTGAGCACTCAACAAGAAGTAGTGTCTGATGCCCATCATTATCCCCCTTCTCCACCACTGCCCCTGGAAAGTCAAAAGTACGATGGGGTTACACCAATTCAAGCAAGAAAGAGTCGTAAAGAGTCTTACACTGATCAATGCCCTTCGTTTGGACCTGTGATGTACTTGCAGAATGTGTTTTCATTGGACAGACACTCTTGGTAAAAAAAAAAAAAAAACATTAGTTTTCACACAAAAATATTAATTTTTTTTAAAGTGTGGATGTTCGACTTTACACCAAAGTAGACCGTGGCTTTTTTTTGGCTGATAATGATTGGACCTGTTACCGCAGAAACTATTTCCAGGTGAGTGGATCCTTTTCACTGGAAGGTATTGGTGTTTTATACGAAGGCCAAGAATACCCGTGTTATGTAAAGACCAGCACCGGACAATTAGAAGAAATTGATTGTTTCATGTTGGGTGTCAGTGCCAAACTATCCGATTGTGACAAGGGAGTACCGTTGGTGCAACATACACCTAAGCGAGATAAGGGTCCACAGATCACGCCTCTGCCAAAACCCATTCGTCCAGGAGGGAATTTGGGATTTAGTGCTGTAGGTTCTGGACAGACTATTGCTACCTTTGAGCGTCTGCAATTCAAGACAGCTACCGCTAATAACGGTAAGCGCCGAGCAGCACAGCAGTACTATGTAGTCGTCATGGAGTTGCTGGCCAAACTCAAGACTGGGCCCGTTGTAACTGTGGCAACCACAACTTCTTCTTCCATGGTCGTTCGTGGTCGAAGCCCAGGCCATTACGCCGAAACGGATAGTGCTATACCTCGAGCCTCACGTACTTCTAGCGACATGTCTAACTACTATGCACGTCCTGGTGGCTCTTATCATCCTTCGGACATGTTTCAACCGAGTGAATATATTCCTTATGAGTACAACTATTCCAGTTTTCCACCACCTCCTCCACCACCACCTCCACAATCCAGTGCACCCAGTACACCTCATACAATCGTGCCTCCTTCTCAACAATCACAAAGTACGTATTTCGAAAATCACGAACGTCATCCAGAATACCCTCACCAGCACCAAAATTACAATGAAAGCAGTAGAAAAGATGGGGCTCACCCTTCTCCTTATTATTGGCAAAGGTCTGAGGAGACTTCCACACAGGAGAGTTGGAATAGATTCAGAATGCCTTCGAATAATTCAACCTTGACCTCAACCAATTCGAATCACTCAGCAATGACACCCACCGCTATGACTCCTAGTAATTCGAACATGACAACTAACCATTCAGCCATGACAACTAACCATTCAGCCATGACAACTAACCATTCAGCCATGACAACTAACCATTCAGCCATGACAACTAACCATTCAGCCATGGCACCTAACCACTCCACTGTGACATCTAACCATTCGACTGTGACATCTAACCATTCAACTGTAGACCACAGTCAGGGACCAGGCTCTTACGCAAATCAAGAACAATCCTATTATTCTCATTCTTACGGACACCCCTCTGCACCCTATTCAAGGTAAATGGTGATAATTCCTATTTTTATTAACGATCTATATAGTCTGCCCCCTCCTGTTCCAGATCATTATCCAGGTTATAACAATGGCCCTTATGATTGGAGACCGAAATACAATAATAATGGACTTAATTATTATGACAACAGAAGACCTGAATACCTAAGACTCCCTTCCGAACCCTTACATAGGGAAAGTACAACAAAATAATTTAAAATAAACTGTGGGTATTGACTACACACACACTTGTCATATAATTCCAATTGAGACTCAGAATTCCGAGATAACGATTACAGCTCGTGTTATCGTATCTTTTATCATAAATGTTTTTATAAACATACTCGTGTATACTCCTTCCGAGGCTTTTTTTTCTTCTTTATCCGAGGAATGGGCTTTTAAATAAATGGATCTTCCTCGGGATATTGTAAAAATAGAAAAAGGTTCTCCTCTTTGTACAAGAAGCAAAAAAAAAAAAAAAAAAAAAAAAAAATTAAAAGTCCCTTATTCTCACGAACAATCCAATCAAAAAGATTGCACCATTTTGTTACATTATTTTTGGTTACGTATAAATAGATACGAGAACGTTTATTTTTGTTTTTATTTTTTTTTTTTATTTTTTTATCTTCTTTTTCTTTTAAAAATGAAAGATACCATTCATCTTGTTAATAACGAAAGTGGCTATGCTGCCAATGTTTTTGCTGAGAAAGAAGCACAGATGATTCAAGTATGCGAACATCTTGAACAAATTGGATTTCTTCCCAAAGAGTTAGTCAAGAATGAAGTCTCTTGGTTTTACAGGTAAAAAAAAAAAAAAAAAAACTCCCAAATAGAGTTTATAAAGAAGAATACTGATTGTTGTGGTGTAGTAATTTGAATATCGATGATTATTATTTTGCACTTGAAAGTGTAGAGACAATCTCGAACCATATCATGGCCCTTTACGGAGCTAAGATCCTGGCTTACACAAAGAATGAAAACGTACTGGATATCAACTTGCAAAAGGAAGCAGAAAATGCCGCTGTCTTTATTCACTCTTCCGTACCTGGTGTCTCACAAATTCACGGTCCACAACATGAAAAAATGATTGACGAGAAATTTTTGGATATTTCAACCCCCTCTGAAGCTTATCGTGTCGAATCCTATCGTTCAAGCTCTAATGGTGGTGGTTTGACCTCTCAACTTCGTAGTTACTTTGTTACCAAATGTGAGTTTGAAAACCCTGCACCTTCTTCTGAGCAAGAGACCGATATCCGGCAAGTGGGTGATAAGAGTTTCTTGAAGAAGGCAACAGATCATACCCTGAATGTTTATGAAGAAGTGATGCAGATCGCTCTTCAACGTACCGGCCCTGTGATTGAAATGTATCAAGTCAAAGGCTCTCGTGAACGTCGTTTAGTGATTGGTTATCGTCAAAGAAGTACCAAGGGATTCTTTTCCGCTATTTCCGATTTGTATCACTACTATGACTTGTATTCTACTAGAAAGTTTGTTGGTAAGTCTTTTTTTTTTTTCAAAGAAAAAAAAGGTGTTTATATTGATTTCTCTTAGAACAATTCTCTAACGGTGTCACCATCATCGGTCTCTATTTACATCCTTTGCCCAATTCAAAGTCAGATCCAATCGAACATACCATCTACCAAGTCATGAAGGAAACCTCTCTTTTGTACTGTCTTCCCAAGACTCCCCTTCAACAATATTTCCAAACCAACAAGCTCTCAGTACAAGAAATGGTCTATGGTTACGTAGGATGGATATTTGCTCAACACTTTTTGAATCGTTTGGGTAAAGAGTACCTCAGTTTGACTTCCATTTTGGATCGAGCCAACCCTGTACATGAAGAAGTTCTCTCCAAGCTCAAGAAACGTTTACGTCAAGACACATTTACGCGAGAATATATCTTGGATATCATGAAGCGATACCCCGAGCTCCTCAAGATCTTGTATGCCAATTTTGCTTCGATACACTATGTCAACCAACGTGAGGCCACCTTGGAGCCTACGATATCTTATCAACGATTAACAAACATTGAGATGCTATCAGTAGATGATATTAGCAAAAAGATCAAATCCATGACCTCCAATGCCCACGAGCAGATAGTCTTTGAATCCTTTTTGACCTTCAACACACACGTGCTCAAGACCAACTTTTACCAGACAACCAAGGTCGCTCTTTCCTTCCGCATGGATCCTAGCTTCTTGCCCGAGATCGAATACCCTACGCCTCTTTATGGTATGTTCTTGGTCGTCGGTTCCGAGTTCCGTGGTTTCCATCTTCGTTTTGGTGATGTAGCTCGTGGTGGTATCCGTATCATCCGCTCGCGTAACCGAGAAGCCTATTCGATCAACTTACGTACACTTTTTGACGAAAACTATAATTTGGCCGCCACTCAACAGCGCAAGAACAAGGATATCCCCGAAGGTGGATCCAAGGGTACCATCTTGCTCGATATTGACCAACAAGACAAGCCCCTGGTGGCCTTTGAAAAGTACGTGGATTCTGTACTGGATCTCTTGATTGATGGAGAAACGATTGGAATCAAGGACAAGTTGGTCGATTTGACAAAGAAGCCCGAGATCTTATTCTTTGGTCCTGACGAGGGTACGGCCGAATACATGGACTGGGCTTCTCAACATGCTCGTAGACGTGGTGCCAGCTTCTGGAAGGCCTTTACGACCGGCAAATCTCAATCTTTGGGTGGTATTCCTCATGATCTCTATGGTATGACCACTCGCTCCGTGCATCAATATGTTTTGGGTATCTACCGTACCTTTGGTCTTCAAGAAGAGGAATGTACCAAGCTTCAGACAGGTGGCCCCGATGGTGATTTGGGGTCCAATGAAATCAAGATTTCCAAGGATAAGACAATTGCAATTGTGGATGGTTCAGGTGTTCTCTATGACAGTGAGGGTATTCACCGTGAAGAACTCGCTCGTTTGGCAGACAGTCGCTTGATGATCAGTAACTTTGACACTAGCAAGTTGTCCAAGTCTGGTTTCCGTGTGTTGGTGGATGAAGACAATGTAACTTTGCCTGATGGTACTTTGGTCGAAAACGGTCTTTTCTTTAGAAACACATTCCACACCAACCCTTTGGCTCAAGCCACGGTCTTTGTTCCTTGTGGTGGTCGTCCCGAATCCGTAGGCTTGGATAATGTACAGTATTTGTTGGCAGCTGAAGGAGGTGCACCCTTGTTCAAATATATTGTAGAAGGTGCCAATCTCTTCTTTACTCAAGAAGCTCGTCTGCGTTTAGAAAAGGCAGGAGTTGTGATCTTTAAGGATGCTTCGGCCAACAAGGGTGGTGTCACTTCCTCCTCTCTCGAAGTCTTGGCTGCTCTGGCTTTCAAGGATGACGAATTTGGAGATAACATGTGCGTGAAGAATGGCGTGGTACCTGCATTCTATGAATCCTACGTTAAGGAAGTGCAAGAGATTATCGAACACAACGCTGCTATCGAATTCGAAGCACTCTACCGTGAATTCAAACGTACAAAGACGCCCATTTCCATTTTGTCTGATGAACTTTCGAATGCGATCGTTCAACTTCAAGAACAATTGCAAGGTTCTGGTCTTTGGGATAACCTCACACTTCGTACCACAGTCTTGAAACGGGCTTTCCCCAAGTTACTCTTGGACACATTAGGTTTGGATGTCTTGCTTCAACGTATTCCCGAAAGTTATGTTAAGGCTATCTTTGGTGCTTACCTTGCCTCTCAATTCGTGTACAAATACGGGCCTCATCCTGATAACTTTGCATTCTTTGAATTCATGCGTGAAAACTTTTAATCTCTTTCTTTTATTGGTTTAGTTCATTGACTTCATTTCTTATCTTTTTCCAACACATCATATTCTATACACACAAAACACACACAACACACATAAATAAACAAAATTTTCTCTTAAAATTTGATGACTTACCCTTTCGCAATACGCCAAATGAATCTTTGCAAAGGAAACCAAAATTGATTTCAATTCCTTGTTTTGTTGATCTTCAAGTCTTTTCAATTCTTCTTCTAATAAACTCGACATGTCTACTAGCTCTTGACTTGTGCTTTGTTTTGCATTTTCAAGCTAATAAACAAGTATTTGTTTATCATGCCTTTTAGTAAACCACTTACCTGTCTTATGGTCTCTCTGGTTTTCATTATTTGGTTTTGTCGTGTTTGTTCAGGATCGCTATCAATCATTCCTTGAAAAGTAAAGCTAAAAGCAGAGAATAATTTCTTTGTAGAGGACCATTTCTTGATGTGTTCTTTGGAGGATCTGACGGTGGAAAGGGTGGCACTGGCCGGATAGTCGTACTCCTCTTCTGATTTCTTTATATCCTCCTTAATCACCGCAGCAAATCCATCTTCAATAGACTCTGTATCCAAAAAATCATCTTCTTCGTCTTCTTTTAATTCTTGAGGTGTAATTGAAAGTGAATCCAGTTCAGACTTGAGTTTGTTGGATTCATCTTGTTTACGTACAAGTGAATCAAGTACTACATGACGTTGATCGAGTGTATCTTGAATAAGTTCCACTTGTGCTTGCTTCATATGTCTGTATCTTAGTGCTTGTTGTGTAATTTGAATATACTGTGAATAGTCTTGAATGTGTTCAGCGCATTCAATCTCTAAGTCTCTGATCTACTGTACGTAAGTATATATATATATATTATAATTCCAATTTTATTACCATCTCGTGTGTGGATGAACATGAATCATCTACCACTTGACCCAACTTTTCTATAAATCCTGACAATACACCCGAAGGTTCATATAAGCTGAGTGCATTATAAACAGATCCCAATTCAGTGTAATCATTTGATAAATCTATAATCGAATTTGTTAAAAACATAACCTTCTTTTTTTATGTATAATTACCAGTGAGCCTCTTTAAAATATTCTTTTGTGATCTATCCAGCTTGATTCCTTTATCTTGCATTGTCTTGTTCACATTTATTTCTGCTCGTTCAAAAGCTGGATGTGGAATTTTAAGGATATAGGAAGATGGAGGAATGGGTATCACAGAATTAGGCTGGCTCAAGGTGACGCCGGGTAATAAAGGATCTTTAGGCAAATCAGATAATGGTGCAGAGGTTAAAATATCATTCTAAGACCCATTAATAACTACATACTTGTGTATTCTTTTTTACCCAACTTTCGTTTCCATGGATAAAACGATGAAAAACATGTTCTTGGCGTAGTATGGGATGATCACTAATCCTCACTAAAAATCTTTCTAACATTCTTTTACGCTTATTGATTACTCCAATATTTTCATCTTTGCGTGTATATTCAGCTATAAAGCAAGTTAGACAATAGGTTGTATAATCTTTTTTTTTTTTTTTTTTTTTTTTTTACTGATAGAATGTTTTTCAGGTATAGGCGGTACAAGTAATACTGGGTAAAGACGAACCAGTGATTTTCGAAGTGATTCAAACTCACTATAGCGTCGTTTGATTTCTTTCATGTCCTATAATTATTATTATTTATATTTTTTCTTTGTTTACAACAGATATCTTACTTGTGTTTGAATAGTATAAACAATAAATGAATGGTTATCCGTTTGGCTCTTCTCTGCATATATAATCTTCACTACAAGCTCTTGTTCTTCAATCCATTTCTGGATTGTACACTGACAAGCACTTGTCTTGAACATTTGTATGTAAAATATAAAAAAAAGGAAGAAAAGAGAGAGAAAATTTGTATCTTATGCAAATTAAATTAATTCGGAGATGTAATCTATCCTTACGGGTGCAAAACCGCAATTTCACATTGTATCATCCTATTGTATAAACATACAAGGACTATTATTTATCGCATTTTGTGATAGATAAAAGTATAAATTTAAATTTAGATATAAGTTTAGTAAGCTCAATGATATAGAGCCGATAAATGTCTCTTTCTCTCTCTTCAATTCCTCCTTCGTTCTTTACAAAGTTTTTTGGGGAGAGAAATCTGATAAAGGGTCATAACGTTATGAATTACTCATAAATCACTAAACAAACGTTAAGTTTCTTTGAGACAATTAATGAATTTTCATTTCGATTGATGCAATAACATCAGAAAATATATAATCACTCCCTTTATTCAATGGCTGCATCCCAAGAACAACTTCCAAAATAATATAAAGTGTCCACTCAACTCAGCTTAATTGCTACCAATCATAACCATCGAAATATTTGGTAGTCCGGGAATTCAAAGATGAGTGTGGAAGGCCTGCCCCCAATGAACTCTCTCTCTAAACTTCTTGATTATACAGCATGGTACGTTAGCATCAACAAAAAGATGGAGAGAGAAAAAAAAGAGGAAAAAAAGACATTGATGAATCAACACAATACAACACATACACACATATACACACACACACAAATAAGATGGATGGATGGATGGATTTTTTTTTCTCTCTCCTACAAAAAAAAGGGGGGGGGGGGTGGAGGAGGAGGAGAATGTCAATGACTAATTTTTGATTAACAGACCTGCAAAAGAAGAAACAACGGACGTAACAAGCACGGACGTGGACACAACAAGTTTGTTCGTTGTATCAACTGTTATCGTTGCGTACCTAAGGATAAGGCCATCAAGCGTTTCACCATCCGTAACATGGTAGAAACCGCTGCTGTCCGTGATCTTCAAGAAGCCTCTATCTATGAAGGTAAAAGACAATAATTATTAAACAAATTTCTGGCATCTAATCATATAATAGAATATGCCATCCCCAAGATTTACGTTAAGCTCCACTACTGTATCTCTTGTGCTATTCACGCTCGTGTTGTCCGTGTTCGTTCCGCTGTCGACCGTCGCAACCGTCTTCCTCCTCCTAGATTCAGATCCCAAAAGGTAATTAAAATAAAAAAGTGTAAATCTTAATTTTTTTTAGGCTGCCAACAAGGCTTAAAGAGGAAGAAACTAATAAAAAATTACAATTGTTTATCTGTCAAAAGAAATTGTATTTATTGATTATACGCATACTGTTTTTTTTTTTTTTTTCTTGTTAACAACCTTCAAAAACACATGTATTCTGAAGATGTACCAGTGGTTCTTTTGACTTACCAGAACAAATAACACGTTTCTATCTCAACGATACTACAGTTCTTTTTAGTAAAATATGGTCAAATTTAAATTGATACATGGCGAAAGGATAATTTACACACAAAGTACGACGTACATAACGAGAAGCCTACCTTTTTATAAAATCAGATACAACTATCACTAATTGATCCCTTTCTTTACGTGGCTGACATTTTAGCTTCATGAAGGTAGTTTCATTTTGTAAATTTCGTTATAAATTAAAGCTTTACGGATTTTGACAAGCAAGCATTTTTTTTTTTCTGTTAAAAGCGTGATGGTTGAAGCATTGATGCTTTCATTAACTGCTTATTTAATGAACGAAAAAATATCATAAAAAAAAGTAGATAGTTGAAAGGTGCCACACCCCAGAAATTAACAAAACATCTATACAAGCTACAGGAGTTGGATTAGCACTTGATTGAAAAAGAATAAACTCACTTGTGGTAGTTTTCTATGCGAAGACCGAATACTGTGACCAACGATATTGTAACCTGCATCATTTAAGGAATCTGATTTTGTAATAATTATTGGCATAGTTATGTAGTACGTGAATTATTAGGAACAGCATTAGTTGAAAGAAGAAAAGCACGAAGAGTATACGGAATTGAGGTAATATTTGAGATAAGAAAATATTTTTGCAAATGTATGAGGAATCAGAACAGGAGCAAAAACTTTCAATCTGATTTTAATTGCAAATATTTGATCCGTATAAAACAAAACCGATTGTATTTTCCGATATTAGTATGATACTTATAAACACCCCATTTGTATGATCTGCACAATTAACATGAAGCATTTTTGAGCTTGACCTAGCATCTTGATTTGTCAAAAGGTCTACAAAAATAATGCTGTTTAGTGTATGAGCAATATTCTAGAGGTTACACTTGATATGATTGTTTGAAGATTTCGGAGTGAATTACAGATACTTCTGTTTTTGAATTAAATTAATTAAATAACCCTCTCTTTCTCTCTCTTTCACCATGATTAAGAGCGTGGGGCATGAGCGAGTTGGTTCAAATGTTGATCTAAGCTATTTACGGGACTTATATTTACCCAAAGAAAAAACTGATCGAGAAGAAAAAGACGGCACCATTTCTTTCAAGTCCAACACTTGTTTCCCACCCGTCAAACAGCTCAGTCCTTCTGAACGCAAACGTATTCTGGTGACAGGAGGTGCAGGCTTTGTTGGTTCTCATTTGGTAGACCGTTTAATGTGGATGGGTCATGAGGTCGTTGTACTTGATAATTTTTTCACAGGCACCAAGCGAAATGTTCAGCATTGGATTGGTCATCCCCATTTTGAACTTGTGCGTCATGACGTGGTGGATCCTTTTATGATTGAAGTTTCAGAGATCTATCACCTGGCTTGTCCTGCCTCTCCACTTCACTACCAGTATAACCCAACAAAAACCGTTAAGACAAGCGTGATGGGAACAATCAATATGCTTGGTTTAGCTAAGAGAACCAAGGCTCGTTTCTTGTTAACCTCTACTTCAGGTGAGCTTCGAAAAACCAAGGATTTTTTTTCTTATTTAACTCTGTATAATAGAAGTTTATGGAGACCCAGAAGAACACCCGCAAAAAGAGACTTATTGGGGCCATGTGAATCCTATTGGACCAAGAGCTTGTTATGATGAAGGCAAACGTATTGCAGAGACATTAACTTACTCTTATATGAGACAGGAGGATGTGGATGTCAGAGTAGCTCGTATTTTCAAGTAAGTTTTGGTTTTTATTGGAGTAAAACTAAATCAAACAAGCACATTTGGGCCCCGTATGTCGCCTGCCGATGGTCGAGTAGTCAGTAATTTCATTATGCAAGCAATCAAAGGAGAACACCTGACATTATACGGAGATGGAGAGCAGACAAGGTCATTTCAATATGTCCATGACTTGGTAGACGGCTTGATTTTACTGATGAACAGCAATTACAGTGAGCCAGTGAATATTGGCAATCCTGACGAATATACCATCAAAGATTTTGCAAATACGATTCGAGAAATGGTGCTTACACCACCATTATCACCAGATCATGTGGATCTTATCATATTACCAGCTGTACAAGATGACCCAAAGAAAAGAAAGCCAGATATCACAAGAGCAAAAGAAAATATTGGATGGGAACCTAAATTCTTGGTAAAGCAAGGCTTACGAGAAACTGTAGATTGGTTCAAAATACAGGTGGCCGAAGGGGCCATTTAATTACTATATTTTCTTTATTAAATGTTGTTCAGCAAGTAGAGAAGTGACACATCAATAATAATAATAAAAAGAGAACAAACGACAAAAATAAGATCATAGAGAACGCATATTGTGAATCGTAGTCGTTATTACGGAAGTGCTTATTTGGTCTAATATTTTATAAGTGACTTGTATTCGGATCAAAACTACTAAGAATATTCATACATCAACGGTTTTTCTATAGATTAACAATTTGCTTGTAAAAAGCATTGATATTCTTCAAATGAGTTGATTGCTTTATTACTTAAAAAATCTTTGGAGCCCTATTTTTTTTTTTTTTTTTTTTTTTCACAAAATTA
>JNDS01002972.1:0-33095 GCA_000697035.1 Rhizopus stolonifer B9770
GCATCCTGGTGGTCGTGGTCTTGCTGGTGGTCAACACCACCACCGTATCAACATGGATAAGTACCATCCTGGTTACTTTGGTAAGGTCGGTATGCGTCAATTCCACTTGAAGAACAACCCTAACTGGCGTCCTGTTGTCAACTTGGACAAGATCTGGACTCTTGCTGGTGAAGGTGTTCGTGAACAATACAAGAACACCGAAAAGGTTCCTGTCATTGACACTGTCCAAAACGTAAGTTATCATTATGGAAATTGTACGTTATAGAAAACTAACAATGTGCTATAGGGTTATGCCAAGGTTTTGGCTAAGGGTTCTATCTCTCAACCTGTCATTGTTCGTACTCGTTTCGTCTCCAGTCTCGCTGAAAAGAAAATCAAGGCTGCTGGTGGTGTTGTTGAACTTATTGCTTAAATAAAAAAAAAACATGGAATTCGTAGGATTTGATTTGTAAAAAGTAATATTTGTGTATCGACAGATGTATTTTTTTAAAAGCGTTTCTTGTTTTGGTTGCTGTGCATGAACATTTACAACATGTATACAAAGTCAACATCCGTTATGGTTAGAAATCTATCACGCGTGAGAGAGAGGAAGAGAGAGATACCAGCTGTATGTATATATTAAACAAATCCCAGCAACATATAAAAAAATTCCACTGCATAGAGAGATGGTTCATAATAAGCAATAATCAACCGTGCATCGATATTCTCGATATGATACTATCCGTATGAGCATGAAAACGCCCTTTACCAGATTATTAAATCTCTTCGCATATGTTTCTCCCTTCCCCAAGGTGCCGAATATTTCGTAGCTTTTAAGGGCTTTTGGTCCAAGTCAGTATCTGAAAAGTAGTTGGAAACTATGAAAATAAAAGAAACAAATCTAAAAACATGTGTAGAGATACACGTACTATCGAAACACACGATCAAGAAGATTATGTTAGGCACGTCCCAAGTCGCCTCTTCACAATATTGGCGCCATACTTGAAGACTAAAATATGACAGATCCTTACTACAAAAATTGGATTGAACTAATTTAATAATATATTTACAAAGCGTTATGACTTATAAACACGCCCGTAGCTTGATCTCAAAGATGAGAAGCATAGATAATCAACAAGAAGGCTTTTTTATGATTATATTGAAAACGAAAACAGTCTTTTTTGTTTACGGTAACAAGGATTTTCCGCCACTTTGTTTTATTTAGAAAAGGCTCTGATTTTTCTAGTAAGAAATTATCTATCTTACCATTAGCGTCATTTAAGAGTTCAAGAACAAGAATGGTTCCTTACCTACATCAAAACAGTGTAATAATTCTTTCCAACTTGCTCAATCTATGAAACAACGAGTAATATATGCGTATGGTGTTATGATTAATCATCATTTTCAGAAAGTTCTTTTAAACCAGCGATATAAGTATATGCAATTACAACCATCTTCCAGTTGAGCGTCTTGACAATCCACTCTAATTAAAAATAGGTTACAAAGTATAACAATAGTTCACTTATTCAATCACAAAAATGGATAGTCTAATTTTTTTTTAGATTTCCCTTTTTTAAAGAGCAAAGAAAAAGCTAGGAAAACCTTCTTTTTTTTTTGGCTTGAGATAACAACTTAATATTTTTATAGAATACTTCTTTATCAATTTGCATTACTCAAAATTTGTCAATACTTCAAAAAAAAAAAAAAAAAGGCAAGCAAGTCATACTACATTTCTGGCAATTTCTGATAAGATCAGTAAAGTCGAACAAACAATGATTGATCGCGTCGAAGATATTACTTTGATTACAAAAATTTGGCCATGACAATGGAAGCTTTTTCACTGCTTACTTTAATGTTATATGTATTGTGCTGACATAGGTACTCTCGGACTCCCAAAGGCATTTGTTGAAGATAGTTGGCTTAGCATACTGATGTAATGTCTGTCTATTCAGGTATTGTTCTCAACTGTTTTTATACTATAACCTAGGTCAACGTCTCCTTGATTTCAAGACGATTGAAACAGAGGCTTTTGGTAACGTATGCTATACTATCGCTTTCAGTCTTCATCTTCTCATCATGTTTGGTTGTCGCGCGGCTTACTATTTATTAACCTCTGGTAATATATCGACACTTTTGACTGGATCAAAGAATGAAGAGAACTAAATGATTTGGGTAATCATCTGAGGTACTTTTCTCTTGGTTCCTGGCCTGTTGATGAGAACCTTAAAGAAAGTCACGGTGATTTCTGCTATTGGCGCTGTCTGTACAGTCTTTGTGGTGGTTATTCAAAGCCCAATATACCATTTTTTTTTTCACTTTTCTTCTTTTATTTTCCTAGTTTTTTTTTTTTTTTTTAATGCTTCCATTTATTGTTTATCCTGCTACTTGTGAGTTGTGCGGAAACTGGCTTCCTGATCATGACGTAAAGAAAAGGAACGATGGATATGTTACTTATTGTTTTATAGTCTTCGTGTCCTAGAAATGGTGTTCATCCTTCTCAGTGGATATTGTGTTTAACCAAAGAATTAACTAAAGATGATGAAGAATAAGAACAACAGCTACCACTTCTTACTTTACATATTCATCTATAATTATATCCTACAAGCTCTTTATACATATTAGTACAGGCCAATTTTGGCGCTCTTTATACATAAAATCTCACAAAACAGATCCCCCCCACTCTCTTGATGGGACATATATTCCTCTCACTACTTGATATTCTTACACTCATCTGCCTTTCATGGCGTGAGTCATGGTTACTGATGTCATAAACACATTCTGTGTCACAGAAAAAAAAATGATGAATTGACAGTAATTTGTCATACCTGGTGTCTCACAATTATCACACAATTCAAGCAATCAATTGAGAAAATTTACTTTTTTTTTTTATTCTTTAATCTGGTCTTTTCTAAAAACTATTGGTTTTGAGTAATATGGTACACCATTTTTTAATGTAATTTTTGATGAAAAATCTTTCCCTTTACTGCCATCCAACATACGTCGGACCTGGTCCTTCAAGTCCATTCTTTTCATTTTCCTTATCAGACGTGTTTGTGGTAATGGGGGTATTGTCTCTATTTGTTTTGGCGGTATCCTTTTTACCGTAGAAACCAGATATTTTAAGACGTCCCTTGACGCGGTCTTGAGCATGCCTTCTGCCTGTTGTGGAAAAATCTGCATATAACTTTCAAAACATTGACGCGCCTGATGTCTCACTTCTGGATTGGCATCGACGGCAATCACCTGGATTGCTGCTTCAATCTCCTGTAAATATTTGCTCACTTTTTCTGGTGGGTTGGCAAGGATCAAGCTTTCGAGACATTCAGCAATATAGACACGCGCGGGATCATTGCGTTGATGCTGTTGGTTGGAAAGTAAGCTGCAGAATCTGGGTATAGTGCGTAAAAGTTTGGCGTCTTTGATCACCTGTTTATATCCTGCTACGCTCCGACTGACATGGACCTTATTGGATCGTCCAAAGAGCTGTCGGATGGTGGGAAGGATCATTTCGTTGATTGGATCAAATTTGGTGTTTAGGCATTTGGCTAATGCTATCAGGAGATCAACAGCTGTAGAAGATAAGATGGTACGTTCGGATGTGAGCTGTATATATATATATATATACATGTATAAATAAATAAACAATTCATGTGTTTGGATACTTACACTGGAAATGATGAGTTCTTTAAGTTCTTTGATATAATCAATAAATCCAGGATATTCATAAACCTGGTCTTCCATACACCATTTGGTGATGCTTTCTATCACTCGTTTATAATCGTCCCAGTTGTCTTCGGTTATCTTTTGTTTTAAAAAAGTTTGTTTTATTCGTCTCATTTCACGATCAAATTCTGTTTTAGACGAGATCTAATATAAAAAAAAAAAAGAGGAGCGAGAGAACATCAACAATAATTCAATAGTCGGTTTTGTCTAGTGTTTTTTTTTTCTTTGTTACTTTGATAACGGTTTTTGGGTATGCTTCTTTTCGGTAACTCATTTATGTAATTAAAAAGGGTGAATTTATATTTTTTTTTTTAAAAAAAAGAATCTCTACTTTTTCTTTGCTTTTCTTTTTTTTTATGCGGCGCTAGTTTTTTCTTCTGTTGTATCCCAGCATCCATTGAGTGAGAGATTTGTTTCACATTAGTTTAGGCAGTAAACCATTATGATGTAAATCGCCTGAAAGAAAAATAAGATAAAAAGGAAGCTTTTAGGATACTTTATCTTTATTCATTGTCCCATTGTTACAAATACTTTATAATTCACAAAAATGTGTACTCTCGCTATAAGAGATCTCACATCCCATCTTTTGTTGAATACTCAGACACTCCATTTTTTTTTCAACGTGTTACACAATTGCTTAAGCCTATAGAAGGCTAATGTCATGCTTCCAGTTAAACATGTCATAAACTTAAACAAATTGTTTACAGCCACAGATAGATTTGTATACTCATTGATACCAACAAATTGAAGGTAGAGATACAAAAGTGCGATAATAAAACAAAGAAAAAAATCATAATACTGTTAGCCTAGCTCCCAAGAACTAGTTCCGGATACCACTGCGTGGAAATCATGCTACATCGATACCCGGGGGTTGCCGGACACTTCGAATGGGATTAAGTTTTTTTTGAGTAAAAAAAATAAATAAATTACTCAGTGAGGTCTAAAGAGGGCAACAGCTATTAAACCCTCTTCCTTTTCTATCAGAAACACCCATTCAACCGGACAATTTTGCTCTTACTGAACCAAATATGTCAAATGGCCCGGATCGTCTCGAATTTCCAAATGATAGTGGAAGCATTATTAACAAAAAAAAAAGACAAGTATTATTGTTTGAATACAAAACGATTGAATTTATTAAATTTGTTTTTTATACATTAAAATGCAAAAGTTTTTTTTGATTTTTTTTTCGCTATGATACAATGATGTGAAGGGGGGGGGGATATTTAAATGATTTAATCAACTTCTTCAATGGAAGGACCATCAGTTTCGTCAGTGCTACCAGGAGCGGCACCAGCACCGGGGAAACCACCGGGAGCGGCACCAGGAGCACCACCAGGAGCACCACCAGCTTGTTGATAGAACTTCATCATGATAGGGTTGGCAATTTCTTCCAATTCCTTTTGCTTGGATTCGTATTCTTCCTTGGAGGCCTCTTGAGACTCATCGAGCCACTTGATAGATTCATCTACAGCAGCGTTCAACTTGGTCTTGTCTTCTTCAGGGAGAGCACCACCGACCTTTTCATCTTGAAGTGTGTTACGGAGGTTGTAGGCGTAGGATTCGAGACCATTCTTGGCTTGGATACGAGAAGCAGCTGCTTCGTCTTCAGCCTTGTACTTTTCGGCATCGTTCACCATACGTTCAATGTCTTCCTTGGAAAGACGGCCCTTGTCGTTGGTGATAGTGATCTTGTTGGATTTACCAGTGGTCTTGTCAAGAGCAGAGACGTTCAAGATACCGTTGGCATCCACATCAAAAGTAACTTCAACTTGAGGTACACCACGAGGAGCAGGGGGGATACCGGACAATTCGAATTTACCAAGAATGTTGTTATCCTTTGTACGAGCACGTTCACCTTCAAACACTTGGATGAGGACACCGGGTTGGTTGTCAGCGTAGGTGGAGAAGACTTCGGACTTCTTGGTGGGCACAGTAGTGTTACGCTTGATAAGAGCAGTCATGACACCACCAGCGGTTTCAATACCGAGAGAAAGGGGAGCAACATCCAACAACAAGAGATCTTGAGTCTTTTCGGAGGTATCACCAGACAAGATGGCGGCTTGGACAGCGGCACCGTAAGCAACGGCTTCATCGGGGTTGATGGACTTGTTGGGTTCCTTACCGTTGAAGAAGTCAGAGACCAACTTTTGGACCTTGGGGATACGAGTGGAACCACCGACGAGAACGATATCGTGGACTTGAGACTTGTCAATCTTGGAGTCACGGAGAACCTTTTCAACGGGTTCCATGGTGTTACGGAAAAGATCTTGGTTCAATTCTTCGAAACGGGCACGAGTCAAGGAAGTGTAGAAATCAACACCTTCAAAGAGAGAATCAATTTCGATGGTGGTTTGAGCGGCAGAAGACAAGGTACGCTTTGCACGTTCACAAGCGGTACGGAGACGACGGATGGCACGAGCGTTACCAGTAATGTCCTTCTTGAACTTGCGCTTGAATTCTTGCATAAAGTGAGCGACAAGACGGTTATCGAAATCTTCACCACCCAAGTGAGTGTCACCAGCAGTGGCCTTGACTTCAAAGATACCATCTTCAATGGTCAAAAGGGAAACATCGAAAGTTCCTCCACCCAAATCGAAAATCAAGACGTTACGTTCACCTTCAACCTTCTTGTCCAAACCATAGGCAATAGCAGCGGCAGTAGGTTCGTTGATAATACGTTGGACGTTCAAACCGGAAATTAAACCAGCATCCTTGGTAGCTTGACGTTGACCTATTACACAAAAGGATTATTAATAAAAGAAAAGCTCGCATAGGATATTGAGAAACTTACTGTCGTTGAAATAAGCGGGAACAGTGATAACAGCGTTCTTAACGGCGGAACCGAGGTAGGCTTCAGCGGTTTCCTTCATCTTGACAAGGATCATGGCAGAGATTTCTTCAGGGGTGAAAGTCTTGGTTTCACCCTTGTATTCAACTTGGATGATGGGTTTGGATTCCTTTTCGACAACCTTGAAAGACCAGTGCTTCATATCAGCTTGGACTTCAGCATCGTTGAAACGACGACCGATCAAACGCTTAGCATCAAAAACGGTGTTGTAAGGGTTCATGGCGACTTGGTTCTTGGCAGCATCACCAATCAAACGTTCGCTATCGGTGAAACCAACATAAGAGGGAGTGGTACGGTTACCTTGATCGTTGGCGATAATTTCAACACGATCGTTTTGCCAGACACCAACACAAGAGTAGGTTGTACCCAAATCAATACCAACTATGAAAAAGATGTTAACAACAACACTTTATGAAACTAGATTTCAAAAACTTACCAGATTTTCCTTCAGACATTTTTATATTTCTATTTCTTTACAAGTAAAAAAAAAAATAAAGTGAAAAAGAATGTTTTTGTTTTGCATCTCGACTTTAAATACTATTCAAGCTGTGACAAGTTTGGAAAGACAAAGAAACCTGTGGAAATTGTCGCATCTGAGATTTAATTGATGAGGAGTTAAGTGCGACCAATGCTTTAATTTGTGCATTCTTGTATTATAGACGCTTCCTCAGGGTGCAAAGACTAGCTCTTGAGTAAAACATGCTTCATTTATTCACAAAGCAACCACTCTAATCATCTTTTGACTGTACAAGAACAAACAAAAGAAATAGCGGACGATAAAATTTTGGTTCTAAAAAGCTTGTTTTGGAGATTGACGTAATGCCAGCATAAGTTCCATTCCAGGGCTCGTGCAACATCTTTGATCGTCGCCTTTGAAAATAAAAAAAAAAAAAAAAAAAGTAGAACAATCAATTGAACTGATTTTGACAAGCAGCTTGTTTATGAGCTCATACTAAAAAATTACTACGAAATCTTTGGGCAAAAAAAAAAAAAAAGATAAGATAACACACACACAAAAAAGGGAGGCGGTAGAAAGATCCCGAACATTCTGGATAGAAAATGCAGCGTAGCATCTTTCTTTCTGGTGCCTTCTTTCCTATTGTTCAAAATGATGCTTTAGCTGTTCAATTTCAAAACTATCGTCAATATTCTCAACTCCGTTTACTTTCTGTCGTCATAAACAAAGTTAGTTCATTATTTCATGTCATTCGGTTGACCTGTTAGTATTATCCGATTGATTATCTTTACCTTTGAAAAACTTCAAAAAAGCGACTTTATTAACATGGAATCCAATTAAATGCTTTAAATTAGTCTTTCTCTCTCTCTCTCTCTCTTTGCTTAAGGCGCATACTACAATAATCGGATTATTGCTGACTGCAGTCACATCCCTCTTTATAAGAGAGAGGATCTAGTTTTCAAGTGAATTGTGTTACAGAAACGACATCTTTAATAAAAAAATTACTGTTCTTGTATTACTGTTTAGTAACTTTGAGAAGATAATGAAATTTTGGGGAAAAAAATCAAGATGATAGGATGTTTTCTTTTATTCTACGTCTGTCTTGTATGTATGCTAAATAATATTCTGACGCCAACACATCCCTGTTTTTTCTCTCTTTCTCTTTTTTTTTTTTTTTTTTTTTTTTTTTTTTTTAGTAGCTAACAAATAAGAGACTAACAAACAACAAGTCGAGATGTAAAAAAGCAGGGAATGATAAAATACAAGTAGCGTTAGATAAGAAAGACTGTACATCAGCTAAAATGCTTTGAATTATCTACGTATAAAGCCATGTATTTCAGCAATGTTCTCTTATTATTTGTAGTGTGATTGAATACTTAACTTTTCAATCATTCGAGCCCTTTAATACGAATAAAGCTGCTTATACTTGTTTTCTACTAAGATGAAGCAACAAGACACTGAAAAATAATCTTATCACAAACATGATGGCTTTGTCTCGTCCAAGGAAAGCTGGTAAGCTTCCAGATATAAGCTGAAGATGGTGTAAGGCTATACCTCAATAAAATCATTCGGCAGAAGATCATCCTTTATGCTTTTTATCGTAAAATCTTTGTGAGCAATGATACTTTTTGTTTCAATTAGGAAATAAATTAGAATACAGCTTTTTAAAGGGGCAACTTTACACGCACCATGCTTTTCGCAATGAATTTTTTTTTTTTTTACGCGCACCATATTTTTTTTGGAAGGGGAGCTTGCCTTAAAACACCGCAAATGGAGAACAAAAATCTCTTTCACATGAGAGTTTTTTTCTTTTCTTTTGTATTCTCTTTAATTTTTTTTTTTTAAAAAAAAAAGTATGTCAGGTAGTAGTAGTAAAGCTTACTCTGATACGGATTCAGATGTAGGAACCCAGGTAAGTTTATGTAGAATAAAAAAAAACAAAAGAAAATAGCTTATCAATTCTAGTCATCCGACTATCATGTTGTACCTTCAACCCAAGAAACCCAACTCGACGAAGAAAAAACACCTTTACACCCAGCTTTAGTCATGACAGGCCAAGTTCTCAACCGACTCTTTTCACCCGTCTTAAAAATCATTTTTGCACCACAAGCTCAAAAAACATTTGTCAAAAGTTTTGTACTCATTGTTCTCGTGGCCTGGGTCCTTTTGACCAGTTTCACAGCCTACATTACATTTTATCAACGTTATATACCAAAGAACGCTCATGTGGAGCCTGTTTATTTTCAATATGATTCACCTAAACCTCAGGGCTATGTCCATTTCTTACCATCCAAACAAGCAGTTAAAACACATACACACACACACACATACACATCTTGTACTTAACCGATTTTGTTCTATTATAGGCATTGAGAAGTGATCAAGCATATGATGTATCTATTCAATTACATGTACCTACTTCAGATATTAACTTTCAGTTGGGAAATTTTATGATTCAAGTTGAAATGATGTCTGAAAATGGGTCTGTATTGGCTCAATCCCATCGACCTGTAAGATATATATATAACAATTAGAGGATCTAATGTATACTTAGGCTATTTTAAGATACCAATCCAATACACATCGTATACTTCATGTTATGGCCAAAGCTTTACCCTTATTAGTGGGTTGGTCAGAAGAAAGTCAAAAGATAAATATTCATTTGATTGAAAGTTTTATTGAAAAAAAGGTAAATAGCAGAAAAAAAAAAAAAAAAAAGGGGTTTAACTTGATTATATAGAACAAGCCCATGACTTTTGCAAGAGTCACGTTATCTACTCCAGAATTGCAAATTTACGATGCACGTCTAAGTGTGATTGCTGATTTCCGTGGCTTAAGGTAAACATCCGTAAATATAACAAAAGACTTACTATATTAGATATTACATGTATCACAAAAAAATCACGACCGCGATTATGTTCATGATTTTATTTACGGTGATTGAACTGATTTGTGCTTCGATTGCTTGGAAATCATTTGGAAAGAATCTTTGGGATAAGATACATGAAGCTTTTACTTCCGAAGAACATGAGAATGAATATATTACAGAATAAAATTTTTATTAATAACAATTGCCATCGGAGGGAGGAGAGAATACATCAGCTCTTGATCCACCAATATCTTGACATCGTTTGATATAAGCAATGTAGCCTGAACATCCAGAAATAGAGTAATCACAACCACCTCCACCTCCACCAGAGCATCCCAGCTGACTCTTCATATATTCATAAGCTTCACTACATTGATATGAGCTTCTCCATTGCCAATAACATCTACCAGATGCACCAGCAGGTCCAGAATAGTTCACAATACAGTTATTGGCTGTAACTACCATAAAGAAGCAAAAGAACGCCAAAAGGTTCAAAATAAGTTTGTACATATTACGATAATGTCAGAAGAAAGGAAGACACTAGAGAAATGGCCTTTATATAGTGAGTTTTCTTTTTTTTTACTAAAAAAAAAAGGACCTTTCCATCTTTGTTGATTTCTCCGTCTTTTTTTACAGCAAGATTCACACAGATCATCTGTACCACAATGTATCAAAAAATTAAAAAGCCAGATGCATTAGCAACCTTTTTTTCTTAATGCGAATATGTGATCGAATGTATGTTTCATCGGTATGTTCTCACGTAAACCCCCCCCCCCTCCATCTTTAATATTTAAACTTTGTAAATAAACTCGCATTAGAAACTTCCTCATGTATTTAATGCTCCTTTTCCTCCTGATAATTGTTTAAGAGAGGGACGCTGTTTGTGTATCTTTGTTTCAAAGTTCGCTTTATTTTTTTTTTGGCATTTAATAAATAATACACTTCAGGACTATATGACAAAATAGAAAAACTTACAATGCACAAAACATTAAGTATTGGTTGTTTTTTCGCTTATGAAGGACACATTTACAGAAATGTGATATCAACTTTTTTTTGCCTTCAGTAAAGTTGAATGCGAACTTTGATGATAATAAAAACGAACTTTGAGAGTATGTTTTCAGTCATTTCTTCAAAGTTGTTATTGCGTGCCACATATCCTAGTTGCGATAATTCTCGTAAAAAAAATCCTGAAGCGGCTTTTGGCGATAGATTTTCTGACAAGCACCTTTCCCTTTCTATTCAATAAGTATATTTTTTAGGCACTTTGTTAACCTGCAAAAGTTGCTTTTATTTGACATGTTAAGGGTTTATCGGGACTCAGCATATAGTTTTGTTTCGGAATGGCCATCTAATGTACGGAAATAAACATGAAAATTTACTTTCGCGTTTGCTTTTTTTTGCAGTAGAAGAAGAAGGAATCACTGAACGGGATTTACTAGGTGCACTAGGTTCGGCTATACAAGATGTGCTGGATTTTGGAGAAGTCGGTGGTGATATATCGTATGTACTCTGTAATCTAGTTCGTAAACTTGAACTCAAAAAAGGAATCAAAGGAACTGGAGGTGGTGATTTATCGTCCAAATGCTCATTAGAACTCGATGGAGGTATGACCGAGGGATGATAAGAGCTACCGGGGCGTAAGCTGTGATTAGACATCTGGCTGGATGTGCGGGAGACTTGAGACATATCACTATCTGTTTCTGTACAATAGCTTGTACTTTTACCACGGATGATCAAGGGAGAGGATTTCTGAGTAGCTACCGTCATGATGGACCCCTTTTTGAGTTTGACTTTTAACTCCATAACAATCACATAATACTGCTGCTGTCCTGTTCGTCGCTTACCGTTATTGGCTGTCGGTGTTTTGAACTGCAGACGGTCAAAAGTTACCATGGTCCGTTCTTTGCTGTATGGTCCACGGCGGATCGGTCTCGGTAGAGGCTTGATCTGTTGACCGATGTCTCGATCGGTTGTAGTATGTTGTACCAGCGGAACCGATCTGTCGCTATCGGAGAGTTTGGCACCGACATTCAACATGAAACACTCAATTTCTTCTAATAGTCCACTGGTGGTCTTTATATAATAATGTTTGCTTTTATACAGATCATCGATATCTTTGAGCGAAAAGGATCCGATCACTTGAAGATAGTTTCTACGGTAACAACTCCAAATATTATCAACCAAGAAAAAACTACCTTTTACTTTAGTATAAAGCTGAACATCCACACTTTCAGAGAAAATAAAGTTAATGTTTTGTTTTTTTTCTTGTAAGAAAACTCTTTTTTTTTTTTGTTTTTTTTTTTAATACCAAGAGTGTTTGTCAGATGAAAATACATTCTGCAAGTACATGACTGGATCAAAAGATGGATATTGATCAGTATAAAGTTCTTCATTACTCTTTCTTGCTTGTGTTGGTGTAACTTCGTCGTTTTTTTGGTTTTCCAGGGGCAGTGGTGAAGAAGGGGAATCACAATGATAGGCTGTATCAGATACTGCTTCTTTTTGAGTGCTCTCTATAGGTGATGTAATGACTTTAAGGTTAGATACATTTAGTTTCGTTGGCATTAGTTTCAATGTGTGCTTTTTTTTTTTTTTTTTTTCAAAAAAAAGGGAAAAAAAAAACACACGCGTACATACTTTAGGTGACAAAGGCTCCGTTTTTTTCTTTTTTTTTTTGAGTTCTGTGGTGAGGTCACTTTGTATTTACTGTTAGGAAAATACGAAATAATCACAATAGTTGTACAGAGCTAAGTACCTACGCTTAACACTATCATAAAAAAAAATTGGGATTTTTCTTTTTATAATAAAACAGCACCCTTCTCTTGTAGATCGATTCTTAAAGGTTGTAATAAAACAAAAAGAAATTCACACAAGGAGCGGATGCTTACAATACAGGTTAAGCCAGTATCCAGATGATTTCCAAACTTTCAAATGTAAAAGGTATTACATGTAATACAAGAAAATAGAGAGAACCAAAAGAATATGACTTGTATGTTAAGGTTCAAAAACCAGATTTAGACGTTCGTCATGTTTGTTATAGGGCTCTTTTTTTTTTTTTTTTTTTTTTACATTTGGCGTTAGTATACATAGTACAATATGTCTTGGAACTTCCCCGCTTAAAAGCATAAGTAGCTCTTTACGATAGATTTTCTGACAAGCATTTTTTCTTCCTCCTCTATACAATGAGTATATTGCAGACACTTTATTAATCTGCAAGAGTTATTTTATTTAACATAAGAATTTATCAAAACTCAGCATATGGTTTTGTTCAAAATAGCCATCCAATACACGGAAACAAACTTAAAAAACTACTTCTCTTTGCAGGGGAATCAGAAGGCGTTATTAAACGAGATGTGCTGGAGATTGAAGAAGTTTCAGTTATATGAGATGTGCCAGGTTGTGGAGAAGACAGTGGTGTTCTATCATCTGAATGACCAGAATCCAATTGAGGCATGGCCGAAGGACAATAAGAGCTGCTAGAGGGTACACTCTGATTGGCCATCTGGTCAGAGATGTGCAAGACTGGAGAGACATCACGATTCGTTTGTCCATAGGAGCTTTTAGATTTATTACGAACGATCATGGGAGAAGAGGTCTGAGTAGCCACAGTCACGAAGGTCTCTGTCTTGAGCTTGGCCTTCAACTCCATAACGACCACATGATTCTGTTCGTCTTTTATTCGTCCATTACCGTTATTGTCGACTATGGGTGCTTCAAACTTAAGACGCTCAAAGGTACCAATGTTCTGCTCAGAGCCTACAGCACTGTATTTCAAATTTTCCCTTGGTCGAAAGGTTATAGGCAAAGGCACTCCCGTTGTCGCTTTTGTTTGCCGAGATGTATACTGTGCCAGCGGAATCGGCCTGTCATTATCGGAGAGTTTGGCACTAACATACAATGCGAAACAATCAATTTCTTCCAATTGTCCAATGCTAGTCTCTATAAGAAAAGGATACTCTTGCTCTTCATACAGCTCACCGATGCCTTGGAGAGAAAAGGACCCGGTCACATGGAAATAGTTTCCCCGATAGCAAACTCGATTATTATCGCTCGGTGAATAGGTACCTCTTATTTTGGTTTGGAGTTGAACATCCACACTTAAAAAAAATTAAAATAAATGTTTTTTCCTGTAACAACTAATGTTTTTTTTTTTTTTTTTTTTTTTTTTTTTTTTTTTTTTTACCGAGAGCGTCTGTCCGATGAAAATACATTATGCAAATGCATGGCAGGATCAAAAGGTGGACATAGATCAGTCACCGTAATGTCTTTTTGGCCTTTCAGAGGCAGTGGTGAAGATGGGGGGGATATACTCAATATTGATGGCATTAGCTTCAATGAGGACAAAAAAAAAAGAAAAGGAAAGGAAAGGAAATATATATATATACGCGTACAAACTACGCAAATTCCGTGATGAGGTGTTTTTGCATTTACGGTTAGGGGAATACTAAAAATAATAATCGTACAGAGTCGTGTATCTATGGCTGTTCTCAAGCCTAACTCACGCTCAACCCGAATTTTTTATGAGGTAATGCGTATTATATTAGTGCCACACAAAATCCTACGCAAAGCCTTTAGACAGGTTTCAAACTTTAAAAATAACCGTCAGTCTCATTTTGGTGATATCAGTCGGAGTACGGACTATTTCCAATTTACTCAAGTATTTTCCAAAAAAGCCTATACCAAGTCAAAATACCTGAGTATTTGAACATGCCGGTCTCAAGACTATGAGACTAGCAAATCAATGCCAAGTTTCTCTATTCAATGACCGCTTTAAGTAAAAGGCCGATTTTGTGTATTATACCAAGGACGAATACAACTCAGGCACACATTTCTATTGTTTCTATATGCTATGCCAAGTTACTGTTTTAAAGGTGGCGTTATATAAATTAAAAAAAAAAAAAAAAAGTGCCAAAAGCGGTTTATAAGTCAGAATAAAAAAAAAGTAGTATATAAACATAAGTAAACTTCTCAAAAAAATCTACATCTCCATGTTATACACCCAAAGTAGCTTTGTAAGTACTTTTATTGAATTTCTTTTAGTCAAAAACATGATTTTTTTAATATATTTATAAGATTTTTTTTTTTTTTTTTTATAAAAACTTCTCTGATTTATTCACAATGTTCAACAACAACGAACAAAGTGCCGTGCAACGTAGTATCGATGATAATGCCGATATTTACAGTACTATGTAATCTATTATGGTTAATCATGCCCAAACTCGACCTACTAATAATACAATTGCGTACGAAGACAAAAGTCTTTTAAGGCAAATCTTTTTTTTAAATAAATAAATAAAAAATAAAAATAAAAAAAAAGAAAACAATAATAATAGTAGTAATAATAATCATAAAAAAAAATTTTTTTTTTTTTATTATCATTATTAAAGTGGCCTATAAGGCGTCAAACCCAACATGTCAAAGGCAAAATCACTTTGCACCGATTCACGTCTTACAGGTGTTGTTGGGGAAGTAGAACCGAGAGAATTTGGAACATGTTCACTTCTTACAGGTGTTGTTGTCGTCTGTGGGGAACCGATATCATTTAGAATCGAATTATATCTTGTAGGTGTTGTCTGTGGCGAAGCAAACGCATCACCATTTGGAAACGAACGACCCAGTCTTGTGGGTGTTGTGTAAGGTGAAGCAATAAAACTATCATCAAGTCCAGACGGTGGTTCCTCGTTAGCCAAAAGACTAACAGAGTCTGTGTAAAAAAAGCAAGAGTTTTGAGCGAAATCTTCTTCTTCTGCTGCATATAGACTTTGATCGGCATCTTCATAAATCTGTCTCAAGTCTTTGACAAATGAAAATTCTCTTCTCTTTTTCGGTGAGTGATTTGTCAACCTTTTTTTAGGTGATTGGGCGGTATAGGTTCTAGGCGATTGGGTCGTAAACTTCCTAGGTGATTGGGCTATAGGTGATTTAGTGCCTGTAGACTCTTTGGGTGATTGGGCCCTAAACGTTGTAGGCGGCGTTTTGGGTAAAGAAGGTAAAATATAAAGCGATTCAGCCTCTTGGTCCCTTCTCAAGATCTCTGCCAGATTCTTGCGCAATCCTCTAGATGATTTGATCTTCAATAGCTTTCTTTTTCGAATATTGTACAATGTTCTGTCGAGCTCAACTTTGGTTTCTGTAAAACAAGGTTTTTTTAAAATGGGATTTTGGTTTAAAGGATCCGTCGTCTTATCCAATTCCTTTAAAATCTCTTGTCCCTTTTTTCTCCATTCAATCTTGGTATGATGAATAGTATCAATTGTTTTAGCCACTTTATCAGATAAATATTTCAATTTCTTTTCCACAGTTTCTTTATCCAAAATATCCACATCTATCTCTATGGAGAGAGATTAGTTTTTTTTTTTTTTTTTTTTTTTTTTTAGTTACTTACCCATGAAACGAGACAAGACATTATTTAAAACAAGAGCAGAAAAAGCCAACATGATATGACTCATAGTAGGATGATGACAGTCTTCAAAATAACTCTTTCTCAAAGGTATCAAAGCCAATAGAGATCCTTGTATCTGTCTTAATTCATTAAGCCAACGGAAAGCTATCTGGTTATATTCACGTGCTTCTTCTTTAGTTCTTGGTGGCCAACATGTTTTGAATTCAACTTTGGCTCGAGACTTGTCTAGTGAACGAAATAAGAAATGGCTTGTGGCTTCAAAGGAGCGTGTGTTGAGTATGAAGGGTTCAAAGGAGATCTTGGCGTAGATTCCTCGACAATGCACTGATTTATCAAAGCCAAGAGTTTTTAGGTTGGCGAGAAATGTGGATGTGGGTGTAAAAGGCATGCTGAAATGTTTAAATGTGTAAAAAAAAAATAAATAAATAAATGAATAACATTTTTTTTTATTATTAAATCTTATCAATGCACGACATATAATTCAATAAAAGTACAATTTAGCAACCACATGTGAAGTTGAATTACTGTTCAGAGATTCATAATTGATCGTCATTGTATTCAAATAATTACTCTTTGCGTTGGCGGATTTGGGAGAGCGGGGGGGGGGAGGAGGAGGAGGAGGAGGGAAGGGAATCTTTGAATTCAAGTTGTCACAAATGCTCCAATACATACCTTATCTATGGCTATTATGGGTTTCTACTTGATTCAACAAAAATCGATTAAATCTCATATACACCAAAGACACTGAAGACACGAGTATATTTCATTTTGAATGAAAAGACAGTCAATAAAGTGTTTTATTATTATGATGATCTTTTTAGTTGACGTTAATCGATTGAAATTCATAATCAACAAAAGAGCCATGAAAAGTCACTGCATTAAACTCACCAATTTTAAATCTTGCCAGTTCTTTCAAATCACCAGCGTCCAAAACCAGCAAAAAGCAAGTCTGATCGTTTAACAAAGTCAACAGCACACCTTCTTCTTCCAAGGGACCAGGTACAAAGATCGGTTCTGAACACTGCCCACTTGTTTCAAAAGAAATCGTCTTTTTCTTTTTGATATCCACCTTGATCAAACCAATTCTCTCTTTTACTCTTTCACATCCATAAACCGATGCATAGTCCTTACCAACCCTTTGTTGATCAAATCTTGGAAACTCGATATTTTTAGCTAAACACTCGGTAGATACCCAAGAAGAATGGTTTAAATCAAGCTTGTGTCTTAAAAGATTTCCGAATTCCACTTGTTGTTTTGGCGGATAACGGATCCCCCGAAAGTGATCCTGACTGGCGGCCGGATCCCTCAAGAGATTGGGACTGCCAAAGTTACCGAGTTGATAAAGAACATCAGCATTTTCAAAACAACAGGCGTCCAAGATGAGCAGATGGTCTTGCTCATAAGCGTTGGCGACGTGAAAAGTGAAAAATGGGGGTGCAGTGATGGACGCAACCAGGCCTTGACCGTTGCGATGAATGACATGGAATACACTTTGCTGATCTGTCCAGGTTAGAGCTGACAGGGCGGTGCCGGAGAGAAGGATGTTGAGACTATCTTGGTAGACGAGCGGGGATTGAGGCAAGATGATGTAGTTTTCCGTCAGGTAAAAAGAATGGATATAACTTGTCTTGAAATCCTTTAGGTTGGCTAATATGGTTTGATGACCCTCTTTGGATATTTTGAAGACAGTCAATTTAGGCGGGAACAAGTCGAGTGAGAAGTTAAAGATTTCGCCTGTTTTGGGATCAAATTGATGATGGGCTGCAGAAAATATACCATTCAGGTGAGGATCATAATCCTTGTAAGAAAATAATTTTTCAGGCACTATAACAAAAGTTATTATCAAAAGAGTAATGACTATTATTATAATTATAATTATTTACTTAGAGTGTCAGCGTGGATCTTTTGAAGTATATTTGCATCTGTTTTTGTCACCAGAGACTTTTCCTTATTGATTCCTAAAGGAAGTGGATAATTTGGAGTGACGGTGACACCTACGGAGGCACCATCTGGGTTTTTAGATGATGGGAAAAGAACGAGTTTATAAAATCTGACCAAAGAATCCTTGAACCAATACCAGAATGAAAGGTTAATTACATGGCCAAAGAAGACAAGACCTCGGGTATCTGATTGGATTTCTTTTTCTAAAGATTTGGCCGTATGTCTTGAGTTGTAGGTGACCGAGTTTTGATCTCCGTTCAGTTGGAACCTGTGAACCATCGGTAGGCCGTCAAAGGCATGACGGATGGTAAAAGTGAGGCCATTTTCTTGTTTGATATTAAAGGTACCGGGACCTAGGTGACTGTTAGTTTAGATTTAAAAAAAAAAAAATATATACTGATGTGTTTACCTATGCGATACATGGCACCGTTTAACCAAGTAGGGATCTTACCACTGATTAATTCAAGTTGGATAGGTTCTTGACATTCGGGTGTGTTTTGGGCTTGGATTTCTTTGTGCATAGATTTTATTTTTTTGTAGACATGCGTGTAGTTTGAATAAAGTAAATAAAACACATATCCCAAGGGACATATACTTGTAATAAACAATATCATCAATATAATAAAAAGAAGAAGAAGAGAGAGAGAGAAGGAGTGAGGAGAATAAAGGGGGAAGCTTCTTGTAGGTAAAGATTTCATTGTTCTTTTTTTAAAAATCCGATACATCTTTCGTTTAGTAATCTTCTGGAATTTACAAAGAATATGACGATCCTGATAATTATAAGGTTTTAAAGACAAGTATTTACGTAATTTATTTTTATTTTATTTTTTTTATTTTTTTTTTTGGCCATGTGAATACAAATGACGAAATGTACACGTTGAATCTCGATTATAAAAATGATCTTCAGTTTGGAAGGCGGGGAGGACAGAACAATTTGGAATTTTCCTTTTTGTGACACGACTTTATGTCATTTTATTGTGTATTTTTTTTTTTGTTATGAAAAAAAAAGAAAAAATATATAGATAGAGATAAAGGGGGGGGGGTATATAATATTTTGTATTCTCTGCAAGTGTTTTCTTTTGACTTATTAACTGGCATAACAGCACCAAAATTCATGACTATATCATATAAACACACCATATAAATATACCAGACATTGTATTCAGTCAATCTATGCTTACCTAAATACGGATACATCCACACCACAACTTGTACAAAAAGAACTTGAAGATTGGATTTCTGGTAATGAGAAACATGCTTTGGATTTGATAGAAAATTTTTTTTTTTTTTTTTTTTTTTTGGGGGAGAAAAAGACAAATAGTTTTTTTTTTAACAATTGAAAATAAGGTCCTGCTTTTTATATTACAGTTTTTTTTTTTTTTTTTTTTGTTAATAACGTCATTTGGCTTACAACAGATCATTTTTTTTTGTGTCCCACTGTACAAAAAAGGAAAGCGCTACCAATAAAAAAAAATATCATAATTTTTTTTTTTTTTTTATTATAATTTTTTATTAGAAAACATTTGCCTCATAATTGCTTTATCAATAATTTCACGTTGTTTGTCCACTTGTTCAGGACCGCCGGTCTTTTTCAACTTTTTCAAGCATACAAAATCAATCAATTCTCTTTCAAAGGCATCAATACTCTGAGCCAAAGCTTTTGATCGCGCTCTCTCAGCCTCATCCAACGCTCTCAACCGACGCTCATGATCCACCCTTATACCTTCCACTTCCTTCATCACACTCGCCATCCCATCAAACCCTTCCATAGCCACCACCTTAAACTCCAACCCGCGTTCCTGTTTTTTCCTCTCATGAATATCCGAAATCTGCGCCGCCTGTTCCAGCACGATCTGGATCGATCGATAGTCGTCCTCGAGTTCCTGCCAAAGCACCTCCTGACTCTTCAAAAACTGTTGCTCCTTTACAATCTGCTGCAACTCGCTCTCCCACATCTTTTTCCAGCTCGGTCGATAGCCCTTGATCTTGGTCTCCAGCTCTTGCATCTCCTTAAGGAGCCATTCGGATTCTGTCTGACAGTGTCTCAGTCTGTTCTTCGAAGGCCGACATCGGCGTTGGGTGATATCCTGTTTGAGCTGATCAACGTCGTCTTGTAATCTTTCCAGTCGACTGGTCAGTAGTTCAGACACGTTCTTGATGACCTGTTGCGCTTCTTCTATACCTTTACGACCCGCAAGTTCTGTCAAGAGCTGTTGGGTCTCTTGGCGATAGCTTTCGTGTGTGCGTTTGAGAAAGACAATCTCTTGTCGGAGTGGTGATTCGTCGATGGACTTGTAGTTTTCAAGAGCTGTTTGGATTGATTTTTCTAAAATGGATCGCATTTCGAAAACTATTGGATTTATCTCTTTTTTTTTTTAAAAAAAAAAAAAAAAAAAAAAAAAAAAAAAAAAAAAAAGTTAATGAATGTATATGTTAATTTTTTTTTTTTTCTATGTTTTTGTTACGATGTGAGGATAAGATGGAATAAGGCTTGACATCTGCCATAGACTCTAATTCATATTCTACATTGGAAACAGGATCCAATATGTATATTTCAGAACATGTTTGATTGAAATGTTGTTTGAATAATGCTTTCAATCTTGTGAGATCTAGATCATCATCCAATGAAACAGATACTTTTTTGATACGTTCAGCAGATTTGATATAAATATCATGTATATGTTTACGAACAAAGGATCTTTCAGCCAAATCTTCTTGTGAGGCCAAGGTCTTTATGGCCTTTTGTGTCGAAGGATCATTGAGATCTATTTGTGATGTTACAGGTGATAAAAGTTTGGGTAATGCTGCTTGCTTTTTTTTTATACTGGAAAGTAAGTTGAGAATAGCTTGTTTTATGAGTGGTAGATGATGTTCCAGTGATTCAGGTCCACTGGCCAATGTGGATTTCAAACAATCAAAGAGTTTATCTGGTAAATGAAGCATATCACTTTTTTTTTTTTTTTTTTTTTTTTTTTTTTTTGTTGTTGTTGATATATGTTAGGAATCGTATTGAATATAATGTGTATGTATATATATTTACTCCATGACTAAAGTACGCTCAAAGACATGCGCAGTTTGTAAAAAATGAGATTGTAAAGCATTGAATTCTTGATAGATTTCATCTTCTTTCACTTCTCCTGAAGACCATCCTGTCAATGACTCTAATAATCTCTTGGTTGCTTGAAGCATTTTTGATACATGTTGTTCAATCTCTGTTACCTAATCATATCGTATTAACAAAAACAGAATTATCAATAAAGCATCTTTACAGGTGAAGACATCTTTTTATTATTATTATTATTAGTAGTAGTAGCAGTAGTAGCAGTAGTAGCAGTAGTAGCAGTAGTAGCAGTAGTAGTAATAGCAGTAGTAGTAGTAATAGCAGTAGTAGTAATAGTACTATTATTATTATTATTATTAAAAAAAAAAAAAAAAAAAAAAGAAAAAGAAAGGGGAGAGGGAAACAGAAAATTTAGAATGGATACATTCAACATTCCAATCCATACAACACTTTGCCCTTTATTTATTTAAACAGTAACCATTATCTCACTGGAAAAAATTATTCTGGAAAACGGAAACAATCGTTGCTGAACTTTGAAATCATAACCAATCACATGAATTGTTTCAGGTAACACATCCTCCCCCTTTTTTTTTTCTTTCTTTCTTGTGTATACTCGTAACATTCAACTCATGACAAATAGAAACAATAACAAAAAAAAAAAAAAAAAAAAAAAAAAAGGTTTCAGTTGTAATGATACTTTTTCTTATTTATTATAGCTTAGTTATACTCTAAAAGTGTGTAAAGAGAGTAGGATCGGAACTTGTGTTTTAAAGAAAAGATCCACTCTACCTTTTTTCTTTGTTTCCTATTTCTTCCTAAAAAAAAAAGATGCATTTGTTCCTATAAGCCAATAAGATTAAAGAATGAGTCAAGACTCATCCATAAAAGATAGAAAAAAAAAGGGTGTTGCACTTGGTCAATTTAAGGCTCATGTTACATTCAAATTCCAAATTGGGAAAATCCAAGCCAAAGAGCAAGTCCTTTGGGTGATAAGATTAGATATCTTCAATTTCTCAAAAAAAAAAACAATTTTTTCCTTTATTGAAAAAAAAAAAAATATAACTTTCATTGAATTGACAGCTGATAAAAAGTATTGACTCATTTCCTGTTAAGAACCTATAATTTCTATAGAATCCTTTTGATTTTTCCCAAAAAAACACAAAAACCAATCAGAACACAAAACTTGAAATTTGAAAAACCGAATTCAGATGCCTTTGCATGGACCTGTTTGACAGATGATAAGAATTCAATAATGAAAGCTTCAAAGCTCCCAAGAAAAGCAACCGAAATCAAAACAAACTTGATAAGTGTATGGCCAATGCATCAAAAAAGATAAATATCACTTGTCTGCAAAAATAAATCACTTTTTCTGCATCTCTATTCACCTCTGCGCACATTCAATTCCTTTTCTCAAAAAAATTTGTGCAACATGACGTCTAATCATCTTGACCCTAAATTTTGCGGACCTTTTTTTTTATTGAAACAAACATATAAATAACGACGATTTATTCTTTTTTTTTTTTTGTCATAAACACATTCAGAAAAAAAATGGCTCAACATCTTGTTACTCCTTCTCTTGCTCACTTCAAGTTGCCTCAAATTGAAAATGAACCTATGGTAAGTTATTTTGTGTGTTTGTGTTTGTGTGCGTGTGCGTGGGATTTTGACGATTATTGTCTTTTAGTACAATTATGCACCTGGTTCAGCTGAAAGAACCAAGCTTGAAGCTGCACTTAAGGAAATGATGGCTCAAGGTCCTGCTGAAGTACCTATTGTTATCAATGGTGAAAAGATTTACACTGGAAACACTGCTCAACAATTGAACCCTTCTGATCACAAGTCTGTTGTTGCCAACTATCATCAAGCTGATGCTGTTTACACCCAAAAGGCTATTGATGGTGCTTTGGCTGCTAAGGCCCAATGGGAATCTCTTCCTTTCAATGACCGTGTTGCTGTCTTTTTGAAGGCTGCTGATTTATTAGCTCACAAATACAGGTAAGAAAATATATATACTACGCCCCCTCCTCCCAACCTTATCATTTACTTATATTTTCATTTCAGATACAAGGTCATGGCTGCTACCATGCTTGGTCAAGGAAAGAACATCTGGCAAGCCGAAATTGACGCTGCTGCCGAACTCTGTGATTTCTGGCGTTTCAACTGTAAATACGCCGAAGAGATCTATTCCCAACAACCCCCCAAGAACGCAACAGGTACCTGGAACCGTACTGAATTCCGTGGTCTTGAAGGATTCGTCTTGGCCGTCTCCCCCTTCAACTTCACCGCCATTGGTGGTAACTTGCCCAGTGCCCCCGCCTTGATGGGTAACGTTGTTGTCTGGAAGCCCTCCCCCGGAGCAGTTTACTCCAACTACCTCGTCTATGAAATCTTGGTCGAAGCCGGTTTGCCCGCTGGTGTCATCCAATTCGTTCCCGGTGATGCTCCCGAGGTCTGTGGCCACGCTATTGCCAACCCCGAGTTCTCCTCTCTCCATTTCACCGGTTCCACTCACGTCTTCCGCAAGCTCTGGAAGGACATTGGTAACAACATTGAAAAGTACAAGAGCTATCCTCGTATTGTAGGTGAAACCGGTGGTAAGAACTACCATTTGCTCCACCCCGATTTAGATGAAGCCGGTGTCCACCATGCTGCTCTCCAAACCATCCGTGCCGGCTTTGAATACCAAGGACAAAAGTGTTCTGCCTGTTCTCGTGCCTACGTGCCCGCCTCTCTCTTTGCTCAATTCAAGAAATCTATCGTAGAGGAACATGCCAAGATCACCCAAGGTCCCGTTCACGAACACCAACATTTCAACGGTCCTGTCATCAACCAATTCGCCTTTGACAAGATCAAGAGCTACATCGACCACGCTGCTACAAACGACCAATGCGAGATCATTGCCGGTGGCAAATACGATGACTCTGTCGGATACTTTATTGAACCCACCGTGATCGTGACCAAGGACAAGTTCACAAAGACCATGACCGAAGAAATCTTTGGCCCCGTGGTGACCATCTACGTTTATGAAGATGCTGACTTTGAGGCTACTTGCAAGTTGGTCGGTGAAACTACCGAATACGGTTTGACAGGTGCTTACTTTGCCAAGGATCGTGCCGCTATCGTGGCCGGTAGCAACTTGTTGCGTAACACCGCTGGTAACTTTTATATCAATGACAAGTGTACTGGTGCCGTCGTCGGTCAACAACCCTTCGGTGGTGGACGTGCTTCAGGTACAAACGATAAGGCTGGTTCTTGGTCTCTTTTGGTTCGTTTTGTTTCCACTCGTTCTATCAAGGAAAGCTTTGTGCCTATCGAAGGTTTCGCTTATCCTTCAAACGCTCTTTAAATTCCCCCCCTTTTCCACCCTACCCCCCAACCCACTTTGCATATATTATTAAATAAAAAGCACACAATTATGTACAAAAAAAAAAATTTTTTTTATTTCTTTGCTAAATCTATTTAAAAAATTCGTGATTAAAATAGCTATCACTTTAACACTTTAGTATTACAACAACAAAGATCTTTTTTTTTTTTTAAAAAAAAAAAAAACCAATAGTAAATAGGATAATACACTGGTAATGATTCATAACCACATAACAAGGCAGTTCGATTGCTACCTTGTAATTTTTTTTTAAAAAAAAGAAAACAATGATTAGTATAAAGAAGAGAAACTAAAGAAAGATATTTTGTAACAATGAGTATCTTTTTTTTTTTATTATTAAAACAAAGTACATGCATTTTGTTATAGTGAAGAGTGATATTTAAATAATGTAATACATTGTGTGTTTGTGTGTGTGTGTGTGTGTATGTTTTATGAACAGTCTTATTTTTTGAATTGATCTTCAGTAACACCTTTACCCATAGCAGCTGTAGCAGACATACCACCAGTAACCATCTTCATAAGTTCATCTACATAATTTGCTCCGGACCACTTTTGATGTTGCAAGACGTCAACATCATTTTCTCTTTCTTGACGTTGAACTTTAGATACGTATCCGAGCATACCGTTTTCTTTGAAGCTCTTTGCAAATGTAGCTTAACCAAAAAAAAAAAAAAAAAAAAAAAAAAAAAAAAAAAAAAAAAAAAAAAACTTACCAATTGAAAGATGGAGACAAGTTGTAACATAACAAGGAACGTGGAGAAGCTTCCAAAACACCCTTTGAGAACTGTTCAGCCTGAGACAAAATAGGCTTCTTAGTCTCCATCCAAAGCATATCAGCGTAATTAGCATAAGCAATTGCACGAGAAGTAGCAGCCTCTGTACCACCTTCATATCGGAAAAATCCTTCACGTACACGACAGTTATCCCAATTCCAATAGATCTTCACACCGTATCTTGAAGCAATCTCACGAGCCTCATCATTGGACTTGAATCGGATCTCTTGCAAGAACTGTTTGGCTTTGGCTCCACTGAGCTTTTCAGCCACGGCTTGACCAAATCGCTTGAGTCCGGCCTTGCTCACCCAGTCATCTTCAATCGCCTGGAGTTCGGCACCCGTAATACCCTTGAGTTCAGCTTGGTGTAACACGGCCGAAAGCGGCTTGAGATCAGGGTTGGTACTACCCACTACAAATTCATGATCGCGAGGGTCAATGTTGGTAGTGATCAAGGTGGCGGCTTCAGCATCTGTACGAGCAACCACGAGATTTTCAACACCCATGATATCGTATTGGGCTCGGATGGCAACCAAACGGTTGATATGTTCAGAAATAGGTACCAAGACTTTACCTGCCATATGACCACATTTCTTGGTAGAAGGAGATTGATCTTCCACTAATTTTTTTTTAAAAAAAAAAAAAAAAAAAAAAAAAAAAACAATTTTAATCACACATTCTGTTTATGTATATATGTATATATATATATATTTACCATGAATACCAGCAGCACCACGTTCAACAAACATCTTTGTCAACTTCATGACGGCAGTGATACCACCATGACCAGTATCAGCATCAGCAATCATAGGTCTCAAATAATCAATCTTGGGAGTCTGAGCTCTCTGTTCAGCAGTCATAGATAAACGTTCCTCGCGTTGCTTACGATCATGAAAAAGTTGAGCAAAGAAGAGATGTTCGACCTTGTTGGGTACGGTATCCATAGGATAATCAGCAAGATCGGGACCAGGTTCATTGGAAGTGGAAGCGGTGGAAGAACATTGCCAACCAGAGACATAGACTGTATCCAGATGAGGTGCCATCTGAGTGACTTGAACAGGATCAAGAGCACCAAAAGTGTGAGAGGTACCACCGGTGGCCTTGTTGTCTTGAAGGATCTTCCAGAGCTTTTTGCCTTGGACGTTGGATCGGTATTCGGTAGGGAAATGACCTCGCTTGGAGACAATGGATTCGGCTGTATAGGGACGAGTGACAAGGGCAAAACGAGGGGAGGACCACCATTGTTTGACTTTTTCAACTTCATGTTGAAATTCTAAAAGTTCTTGATCTTGAGACATTTTTTTTTTTTTTTACTTTAGTAAATAATACTAGAAGAAAAGAAAAAAAAAAAAAAAAGGGTTGCTTATATATCTTTTTTTTTCGGGTGAATATGTATGGAAATGGAGGAATGAGAATGACGCTCACTTGTTGACGATTGACATCTCACACACTCGCATAATATCGCATGTGAAGATTAGTGTAAATTTAATTACGCATATACTTTATTTGTCATATTTATTATGAAACACAAGGATGTCTACACTCTGACCTTCTTTTCTTCTTAGCTCTTGTATGTTTATAGTGATCTTGATGAAACTGATGGTGACAATTATTCATGTTTTTCTATGTGGGAAATTCAGGAGGCTAAATGATTTGCAAGTTAAACAAGATGGAGTTTCAATTTCCTTTTCTCATGCACTGTCCCAGGGACTCCACTAATCTCTCCTAATTATTATACAAACAAACAATCCCCTTGTTTGAAAAACCAAAAAAAAAAAAAATTCATATAAACCAAACGCCAAGAAAGTCCCTCTCTCTTTTTTTTTTTTTTTTTTTTTTTCCAATAGGTCCATTCTGCAATCCTTCTCCTTTTGAGGGTTCATTTCCCCCCTATAAAGCTTGGCGTCTTGAAAGCTTTTTTTTTTTTTCACTATTTTATAAGAAGAAGGAGTGGTATATATTCTTGGCAAATGACGATAGATTTGAAAAGAAAATCCTTTATATTCACGAATATGCATTCTCCTTAAAAAAAATATACTCGAAACAAAAAAAAAAGCAGCAAATTACAAGAAATGATTCATTAACTCAGACACACACACAAACACACACACACACACACGTCGGATAAGCATTTTTGCAATTCTATTTTCTGGGAGATTTGAAAAAAAAAAAAAAAAAAAAAAAAAAAAAAAAAAAATATATTTTCAAGTCAAGTAGATCATCATGCTTTTGTTATTATATTGATTGCAGTAATGTTTATCTGAATAAATATTAATTTTTTTTTTTTTTTTTTTGGCGTTAATCAAAAAAAAAAAAAATTTTTTGCCACATTCAATAGTTTAATCCGTAAAGTACTCGTGATATCATGTGCTTTTTTTCTCACAAACAAAAGAGTCATTTATGATGACATGACAAGTTTCCATCGAGAAAATTAAGGTTTTCTTTATGAACATTTAGGTCTAAAGTGGAATTCTTTGATAGACTTCAAAATTACCACAAGTTGCAGACATTATCAACAAACATTAAGCGGCGAGGAAATATGGAATTATTTGAACCTTATGTTTTAATCCGGTGTTTAATTTTTTACATATGGCTTATCGTTTGATTTCAATTCATGACGGGTCATTAAATTTTACACTCAGAGCGACTACCAACATAAACTGGGCAGTCTTTCGGATGTTTGAGTTTTTCGAACCAATGAAGAAAGCTTAATCAGTTTTACGTACATTTTATATATTTTATAATCTACAAATGAAAAAAAAAAAAAAAAACTTGAGTTGATGAAGCAAGCTTAAAATTTCAAATTGATATCTGAACTCATATGTAAAAGAGTATGTCAACAAGTGTTTATTATCATTTTTAGTCTTCATTTAATTCAATAGACGTTGTTTCTGCTAAAATCATATCCTCTGTTTCAAACACAACTTGATTTTCAATTTCAATTTCTTCGATACTTCTTCTTTGCGGCACATCATCATCCACTTCAATACTCTGTACTTCTCTTGCCTCACGAGCCAATCTTTCTCTCTTGACAGCTTCCTTTTTCAATTCTTCTTCACATTCATTCACTTTAGTCAACAGCTTCTCCAATAAACTCATCACCTCTTGTTTCTTCACTTTCAACCCATCCGCCATCTCTCTTTCTCCAGGGGTCGGTTCCGAGTTCTTTCCGACAATCGCTGTCAAAGGTCGAAGTTCCTCAGTTTGTTCCAAAAGATGAGCAAGTCGTACGCGCCACTGGTCCAACTGGGACAATTGTCTTTCATATTGTTCTTGGTCACATTTCAGTTGAACACGACTCACACGGTTCAAGATGTCTTGTTGACCTTGTTCAATTACCTTCAATTGACAAAACAGAGAACGTTCACAACGCTCGGCTGCTTTTTGACGTCGAATGGAGCGATCCCTTTCAACAAGATAATATGCAAATATTGAACCGAAACCGAAAAGTAGAGCAGCAGTAACGCCTGACATGACCAGTTCTTTCTTTTTTTGTACCATTCCAAAAAAAAAAAAAAAAAAAAAGAGGGAGGGAAAAAAAAAGAAAAAATTTTGTGTTATGTTTTGGGGAAGTAGTTTTGTAACACAATGTCACTCAAATTCTCATTTCAAAATAAGAGAAAAGGCTCTAAAAAACGCGTTTTTTTTTTTTTTTTTTTCTTCTTCTTCTTTCAGGTAGATTAACCCAATAACGCTTTCTCATTATATATATATATATATTTTTAGTTCGATAAAAGGTGAGGCATATTTCTTCATATGTTTAAAAGTGGATGTCTTTTGACAATAGTCTTTCTATAGATATTATAAAATCTGTTATCCTTGGGTATCCATCTATATTTATCTGCACCATCAGGAAAAAGAGTAGGAGATCTGCCGGAAATGTTCATCGTTTATATGGTTGTAGTTTCTTCCACCTCTTTGCTTCTTTTCCACTCTTCCAGTTTCTCTGTAAAGCTTGACAATGCTTTTGAAAGTTGGGAGGGAGGTTCTTGCACACACATCTTGTGCCATTTTATTGAATGACATACTGCAATGGTTGTTCTTCCTAGTACTTGACGATTGCTTTTCTGGTATTCTCAGAAGCCGTATGGCACTTAGTACCTATTGCTTTTTCTGAGTCTTGAGCTTCGATATTGTTTGCTATAGGCATTGTAGTATAGAATATAAGATAAAATATGGATAATTTTAGTATATATTTAGTTAAGCATAGAGTCTTTTTATCTGAATATGATATGGACAACGCAATATTGTTGAGAAATCTAATGATATCTACATGTTTCATGTAAACTACTTACACCGATGTAATTGTGGGCATTTTTTTTTTTTTTTTTAAAGTGTAGTTGTATAAGTTTGAGTTGTGAATAAAGTTTCAAGCAGTTGATATTGAGTTTAAAATAGAATGTGTATTGTTCGTTTGAGCGACCACTAGATCTTGTATAGGAGATCAGTCTTGGTTATGTTGATAAAGTAAGAATAAAAAGATATAAAGAGATAATAAAAGGGATTACAATGAAGGTTGCTAGTTTCAAGGGGCTTGACTTTAGAGTATTTGGATAGAATCAAAGATAAGGATAATTGATTTATTCAAAGTAGGTTAAAGTAAAAATAAAGAGAAAGATAAAAGTAAATTTCAGAGTAAAGTCAGTAGTAAGTCAAAAGTAAGGTTTTTAAAAGCTGAAAAATTGTTGAAGTGTTTATAGTTTTATGAGATCTCGCTCAAATTGATTGCAGTCTTGGTTTGGTAACGATGTTTCGATACGATCTTTCAGTACTATCTAAAAATTGATTTTCCTCGCACGAGTCGGTGTTGCTATCCTCAGGCCAATATGCATCATCGTCGTCACAGCAGTTTGGATACAATCTTTCTGTACTATCCAGAAGTTGACCTTCCTCGCATGAATCTGTCTTGCAATCTTCACAGCTGAACAATTAACATTTGTTCTCCGATAAAAGCTTAAAAATTTAGCGCAACACTAGCAAAAATTAAATTGTTATTCTAACAATGGGAGAATGCGCGGACCGGGAATCGAACCCGGGCCCTTCGCGTGGCAGGCGAAGATTATACCACTTAACCATCCGCGCTTTTAGATGAAAGTGTATAGTTAAAATATAATATGTACTAAAAAATTGACGGACTTGCAAATAAAGGCCAATCAAAACTATGAGAAGCTCTCGTCTCCTGAAATGTTGTAAGTAGCTATTATGAAGCTCTAAAAAAATAAAGACTTTATATACTTGTCTTCAATAATTTCAATTTCATTTTTCTATTAATTAGCCCCGTTCAAAGGTTTTGTCTTGGTTGCTGAAAAAATGAAGCTTAAAAACATGTTTTTTTTGTTTTTTTTTTTTTTTGAAGTAAAAAAAAAAACTCATTGTGACATGATTGATCTTATTTTTTGGCTGTCAAAGAGGATTTATTATTTAAATGAAATTATTTGTTGTTAGGACACAAGAAAGATAAAATAGACAAACTAAGCATATATTTACAATCACTAGCAGGTGTATCCTTGGAGTATTCTCTGTTTTCGTTTCTAATTGCTTCCACATAAGCATCCTTTTCACAGCCAATAAAGGTAACACCCTCGTCAGTGTAATTTTTTTGTCTTCGTTTCTAAGTTTCTTTGACTGCTCGTGTAGCGATATAGATTCTTCTTTTGAATGGTGCTGCTTTCATGCATACAATATAACATGTCACGGCGTCCAGAATCAACCAGAATACACTTACCAGTATCAGCTAATAGTTGCTTCTTGGATAGAGTGTGTACATATGGAACATCATCATCTGTATCTACTTTTTTCTGTTTGCTACCACTGCGTTTCTTCTTGCTATCATGGTTTTGCTTCAAAATAGATATCCCCATACCATCTGTATAAATAGTGCCTCTAAACATCAATTGCCGGCTTTCTCCCTGTGGTCTCATATCTTTAGGTTGTATGTTTAGTACATTAAAAACATCCTATGGATTCATATGATACCTTTGGATTGCATATTCAGCACGCTTTCTCAGATGACGTCTTTTTCTAGATGACTGATGACAGAGTTTCCCAAAACTTGAGTGTTCAAGATATACGTATCTATAGTCATATAGCATGGTACAAACGTTCTTCTCAAAGGGAAGCAGTTAAAGGGCTTGTTATATTTAGACTCGCAATGGTTCGCAAGATAATAATACGCTCTTAGATGTTCAACCGGATTAGCCACGCAGTCATAGTAAATAGAGTTCTTGCCAAACTTGTAGTCCGCAGAGTAACAATTAAAGAATTCTTGAACAGTACCAATTTCTGAGGAGCCGAGAAAGTCTTTTGGGCAATTTGTTTATATCTCTTGAGGATATACTTAACTTTACTTCAGTGCATTGCTTATTTATTGTCTTGACTGCCGCAGAAATGTCTTCTTTAGAATGACCCATATCTTTCATTTTACTCTTCAAGGCTTGAATTCTGTTGGTCTTTTTCAAAATAAGATTCAAGAACATACGCAACTTTTTCCCAAATTGAAGCGAAACACCATTCAATTATGCAGTATTGATTTTCACTACTTCGTAATTGGCTATTTGCTGAGCATATTTCATTTCTATTGGGGTGTACGAGCATATTTGACAATAGGTATCGCGATGTTTGTTTATAAGGTTCTTGTAAGTGCTTAATTCCGTTGTACGCTTTGTTTTAGTAGGTTTATAGCTCTTTATAAATGATAAAAAGACTTGTCTGTAAAAATCGACGTTTGCAAAAGCCTCCAAAGCGAAACTTCGATCTTCCTCTAATTTTTGAATGAAAATGTACTTTAAAAACGCGAAAGTGTGTGCCACTAGTAAGTGTACATTAGCTACAAGAGCCTTGAGTTTTGGAGTGTATCGGGGCTTCCATCCAACACCAGTAACTGAACTTTTAACTGTTGTTATCTTTAAAGGAGGTTTCATAATGAAAGAAAAGAGTGTTTGACAACAATTGTTGTAAATCTGATTTTATCAGTGTGACTGATACATTAAAATCTCTTACTATGATGAAAGTCATTTCTACTTCAAAAAACACTTGCTGCAAGTGTACACAGCCAGTGAATTAAATACTAAAAAAAATAAAGCACACATTGTCTATACAAAAGAATTAGAATAATCTAATTTTTTTTTCTCACTTGTCTAGAATTATTTTGGCAATCTTCTTGTGTCATACATTCAAAGTATCCAGTTTAAACTTATTAACCGTCTCATTTTAGGGTAAAACCCTGTATAAAAAGTTCAAATTCCTAGATAATGAATAGAGTGTATTAGCTATTTTCATCTTTTAAAATACCATAAAAAACAAGCGTACTTGAGTAAAAAGATAAACAGAGGTATATATTTACCTCAAAGTCTTTCTCTCATGTATTATGCAAGCTAGAGACTATTTCTTTAGATTCTTTATTTGGATGAAAAAATATTTAGCTTTAGGTATCATCTTACAACTGATGGGATATGTTACATCCAATGGTAAACTCTATCTGTGTTACATTTCCGAATATATGGATATGTTTCATTTATATAAAGTGTTTCTGAGAGATAGTCAGGAAAAGCCAACAACAGTAATGGCCTTGTCTAAGTTACAGAATCGTTTGAAATGTCTTTAGATAGATAATTGGTCTTTGTCGTTATGATTCTACAGCATTTTTTTTTTTTTTTTTTT
>JNDS01002978.1:0-14425 GCA_000697035.1 Rhizopus stolonifer B9770
CCAGCCTCTCTTACTCCCTTCAACCGATGAACCAATGTATGACACCTTCGTCACTGAACACTTACGGCACTGCCTTCGCCAGTTTGCCTGCACTAGCTCCCACCTCCTCCCTATCCTGTTTCCGGTTCACCGCTCAACCACAATTAAATCCTTTGGATGTTTCAAAAATCTATTCTCTACAATCGACAAAATTGATTATGACATCAATTATGATGCTTTTAACAGTTTCTTGTTCAATGCAATCTCTCTGACTGTAGTGTGTCCAGACCTTGTTGCTTCGCATCTTGGCTTCCAAAAGAATTACTGGTCCGGATTGCTCGTGAAACACGCATACATGATCGATTCATCATGCCAAAAATTTCGTCGTCGACTACCTCTCGCTTCTGACCCATACCGCAACCGCATAAACAAATATTTTGATATACTCGCACTCTGCCAAGCTCAAGAAATCCCCTCTTTTCTTCGCTTCAAATGCACTCATGGTGACTTGCACAATAATTCATCCTCATGGATTATCCCGTCCATTTCTCCCTCATCCTTTGACTCCATTCTGGAGTCCTCACTACCTGATGGTACTCCAATAGTCTCTTTAAATACTAAATGGTTTCGTACCTCTCTGCTTCCTGATCTATCTACTCTACCTGATTTCTATCCACGTTCCAACCATCAGGCTTGGCGTCGCTTTTGGGGTGCATCTTTTCCTCATAAAGCTCATACCATATTATGGCGTCTCTATCATCACAAGCTTCCTTGCAAAGAGTTTCTACATAGAATTATGCCAGCGCAATTCGCCGACCCTTCTTGTGTGTATTGCGGTGATCTAGATACTGAAGAACATTTTGTTTGGGCATGTCCCGTTAGACAAGAAATATGGCAAACAATCGCCAATCGATTTTTTACTGACCCATCAATGCTCACTTTTGCTCACATCGCTCGTCCTACCCCATCTGGCCCTTCCGTCATCCCACCTCTTTCTCTTAAGTATCTTGACATTATAGCTTGTGCTCTTCTGTCCATTTGGCAATTCCACTGGAAACTCATCTTTGATGATCAATTTTCTTGGCCTCAAGAGATCGCTGCTAGCGCCACACGTCTTATAAGAAAACTCCACAAAGAAAACTCTACTCGCATTCAACATAATCCTCGGCCTTGTGCTTAAATTTCATCTCGCAACAACACACTCTTGTTTTCAAACTTATTCTTTATTCTATCTATTTCCTTATTATTTTATCTTTCGTCAACGGTGCACGCCTCTGTGCGACACCTAAATAAAATACCATTTACAAAAAAAAAAAATCAAATGGAATTTCACCAATGGATCAGCCATTGAATATTTAGTCACATCTATTTTTTTTGTGCCAGAAAAAAAAAAATTATGTAACCACCCCAATGAATTTGGTATGTATTCATCCCATATTTCTTTAATCTTTAATAGCTTTTAACTCTTCTAGGGTTATTCACAACAAAAGAAAATAAATTATCGCTCAAATCTTATAGTTTCCTTATTGAGCTTATGGTATTTTTCGATTTTATAAAATCGGAAGTCAGCTGTATTCTTATTTTTCATTGCCTCCAATAGTATCATGTTAATTAAAGCTAAAACATTGTAAAAGCCATTATAATTAAACCATGAAACATGGACTTGTATCTAAAGCTTTTACAGATGTTCAAAATATTTAGTTAACCGCGAAAAATATAATTCCAGACTGCATTTGAACATAGGATGATAAAAGTGGCGCCTCTAGCCTTTGAGTTATTGTATTAGTTTAATATTTGTTTACATAATATGACAGTCTTTCTCTGCCTTTGCTTTTCTAGATAATTCGGCTATGCGGATACTTTCTTCGTAATATTTTTTGTTTCCTTTTTTACTGTTTAGAAAAGCGCTCTTTCGTTTGTTGGACGGAATATTCAATTTTTCTTCTGCAGGTTGATATCCCTTTGAGGCTGATTTACTAAACCATTCTAATGCTTGAGAATAATTAGCATTTACACCAATTCCTTCTTCGTGATAACAACTATATAAACAGATTATGGATCTATAATATACTCACATGTGTGTATGTGTTTAGGTGTGTTTTCTTACCCTAATGTGTATTCCGCTACTTTGTTACCGCTTTCTGTAGCATACTGACACCATTTGTATGCCATGATCGGATGAGCATTAAGATATCCTGGAATACCTTCCTTGTAAACCCTAGACAGCTCTAACATGGCCTCATGACATTTCATCTCGGATGCTCTTGTATAATACCGATAGGCTTCATATACATCTTTTTTTATATTCAATTGGCCTTGTTCGTGTATCTTGCCTAACCGAAAGGCAGCAATAGCCATACCAAATTCATCAGCCTTTTTAAAATATTCAATAGCCAAAGGAAATTGCTGTTCATTCATCAATGAAGAGAGAATTGTGTTTCTGATTGATAAAATATAAGTTTTTTAAATGAGCAGGTTGAAATATAATAAAAAAGTCACCTTTCAAGATCGATGCTTTCTAAATCGGATGCATAAATGCAAGCTAAATCGTAAGCTGATCTTGCACTATCTTGTGTGCAACCTGCATCTGCAGCTTCTCTGAGAAACTTTAAACCTTGATGAACGTCCTCTTCTTGACTTAGTAAACCACGAAGTAAAATATTGGCCATTTTCTAGTAATAATCATTTAGAGTTGAAAAGAAAAAGAAAAGGAAAAAGAAAAAAAAAAAAAACTTACATAAAGTGCCAAAACATGTTTCTTTGAAGCAGCCAAAGTATAACTTGAAATGGCTTTTTTGAATTCCTTTTGACTCACGTAATATTCTGCCAATTCATAATGTGCTTCAATACAACCAAGTTTAGCAGACTGATGAAAACATTTAAAGGCCTTGAGGTAATTTATTTTTCTGTATTGAGATCCTACTGTGCGTTTCCCAAAACGATGCCAATGGCCTTTGATGTATAGGGCTTCAGGATGATTTGATTTGGATAGTTTATTGATCCAGTATTCGGCTTCTTCTTGCAGTCTATCTCTTGTCTCTGCCGAAGCTACAGAGACAGCCTGGTTGTCAGTTTGGTTATTGTTGGTATAGAACGAGACGAGTTGAACCAAATATTTGGCATAAGTGAATTGTGTCTGTGGATCGTGCGTCTTAGTAGCCATACGTCGGAAGGTCTTGATGGATTCTTTGTCGTGTGTAAGACTAAAGGAGGTCATGGTTGGCAAATGTGAGATCACGAACGGATTCTCTTTGGGTTTTATCGGTTGAAAGGTGGGTGTCATGAGACCTTGGTTGATTTGCGATAGGTTTTGTACATCAAATAATAAGGTGTCTGGGGTGCTTTCTTGGTTGGCTGTTGAGAAGTGGGCAGCATCCACGGGTCCAAGATGTAGTGTGCTGACATTGTCTAATATTTCTCTTGTTTCCTGTAAAGGAGAATCCACGAGATAGGGTGATGTCTGTCCGCTTTTGAGACTTGGTGTGCTTGCGTCGGGGATATTGGGCTGTGTTGCACTGTGATCTGTCGAAAGTGTCATGTATTCTTCGTTCTCCTCATCTACTTCTATCACAGGTGTCATCAATTTCTTAGGTGGCATAAGTCGTAAGAGGTTCGCATCTGTCGGGATCTCGGTTTTTAGGGAATAGACACCCTCTTGCTGTTCATTGGAATGAATATTCATGATTTGAAATATTTGATGAGCTGTCAATTTTCCATGTCCCATGGCATTTTCTATAGTGTTCAAAGGGATAGTGGGTACTTCTTTGGATGAAGCTCTTTCAGGTATTTTTGGTAATGGTCGTGGCTTTCTGACAGAGAGTGGTTCTACTGCTGTTTTTTCTTCTTTGAAAGGGGGCAACAAACTAATATCAGACATTTAAATAAAGAGAAAAAAAGAAGAGAGGCAAATGTTTTTGTTTTTCAAGTTGTTTTTGGCCGAGGAATAAACAAACAAACCAAAAAAGGAAAGTGTCTGTTTTAAAAGAGTGACACCGAAATAGACACAGTTTTTACAAGATGATGTATGCTTCTTTTGTTTTTTTGTTTTTATTATGATTTAAAGCTTTTATTTCTTCTTTGAACTTGGCTTTGACACCTTTCCACCTTTACTACGTTTACCACCTTCGAAACCTGGGCGAGATTTCTTTTTGGTTGGCTTAGTTTTAATACCCTTCTTCTTATTTTTCTTTTCTTCAATCTTTGCTTTAATGTTTTCTTCTCTCTTCTTAATCGCCTTCTTTTCTTCATAATTCTTTTTATCTGTACGTTGCTTCCATTCATTTGCACTCTTTGACTTTTGTTTTTCTTGTCTCTTGACCGTCTTCTTTAATAACTTTGTATCGTCTTTGAGCTTCTCACCCGATGCTAACGAAAGTACTTTGTTCCATTCTTCCTTTTCTGTTAATTCTTGAGCTTTTGATTTATCCTCTTGCTTTAACTTTTCAAGCTTCTCTTTCTTTGATTCAGCCAACTTGAGTTGTGTCTTGGCATCAGTAGGTCCCTTCTTCTTTTGCTCTTTACCCATGTTGAGCTTTCCAAAGTAAACATCACCATCCATCTTGATAGAATCAGCTGAACGTTGGTTATGATTTTGGGTAGTCTACTCGTCATTAGGTTCACTTGTTTTCTTTTTCTTTTCCTTCTTACCTTTTTGTCTACTTGAACCAGCTCTTCTGTCACAGGTTTGTTGCCCTTTTCCTTTTGTGCTTTGATTGCCTTCTTTCTATCCTCCTTCTTTTTGTTTCTAGCTACCAAAATATCATCACGACTTCTTGGATTGGCTGTATTAGCTCCTGGCGCATTACGCTTTTGACGTAATTGATTGATGCGTTCATGAAGACGGTTACGAAGTTGGGTAATGTTACTTTTTTCCATTGGTTTCAAATCGGCTGTCAAGAATATGTAGATTATCAGTTGAATATATATATATATATATACATATATATACGCATATATATATATCTAAACTAACCTGGCTCTTGTATACTTTGTTGAGTTGATTCAGTTGTTATTGATTCATTATCTTCAAGGCCATCAAAAGCATTTGTGTCCAATTCCATTGATTCTGCTACTTCTTCTTGTTCTTCTTTTTCCTTTTCTAACGCTTCTGCCTTTTCCTTTTGTAAGTCCATCACTGTCTTTACATTCTCAGGATCGAGTTTTGCCTTTTTAGCCTTTTTGGTGGCTTCTTTAATCTCTTGCTTAGGCGCCTTCTTACGCTTGTTGTGTTGAAATTTCGAATCGGATTGTTCACTTTTATCCACAACATAGATTTTGGCGGGTATAAGCCTTAGAAGGTCATCAAATATTTGAACATCTTTTGTCAAACGTTCTGATAGAGAATCAATCAAGTGACTTTGAACCATGATGTACCAAAAAAAAAAGTTTTTTCAAAAATAAAAAAAATAAAATATAAAGGAAATTTTGTGGCGAAAATTAAAGTCACGTATGTGACTACTAGGTATCACTATAATTTTAAAAGTAGTGTTCTTGAATTTTTGTAATTTCCCCATTTTTTAAGGGCACGTGTGTATTGTCAATAAATTCGGGTTTCTGTCCTTTCCCCCCCCCTTACACATTTTTTTTTATTTCCACACGAACGAGTTGCCAGAAGAAACAATTGTATATACTTGATAACTTTTTGAAAAAAAAAAAAAAAAAGACAATCTAAACTTTGCTGCAGTTAACAATTTTAGTTGTAGTATCTGACTTGTTATAAGCGTCAAGCCTGAGTGAAATTCTACAATTTGATTTTAGTGGAAAAAGAAATAACACTTGGTGATAAAAGCGTACCAACACATGGAAAGATATCTATAAACAAAAGAAAACTCTGGACCGTTACAGCAAAAATTGGCTTGATAATTCTGAATGGCTTTGGTGTGATGATAAGGCGTTGAAATAAAAGGTATTATTGACAACATTGAATCCGATTAGAAGAGCCCAATAAAATATGCCGGATACTGTTAGGTGATAGAAGTGCATTTCCTAGCGGCTCATCTGAATTCTGTGGCTTTTTAAATTAGAGAATATCATTTTGCAGGTAGCAATGGAATATAATACAAAAAAAAAAGGAAAAAAATAAAAGAAAAAAATGAAAAATTGCAGTAAAATACTCAGACTTGTAATATTTTATGGTCTGACGCTCCATAGTGACAAAACTTGGAGCATTGCAAGATGACTCTCTCATACAAAACATCATGTGCTTAAAGACAAGGCCAATGCTCTTTATATCTGTAGGACAACAAATTGTCGATAAGAACAAAATGTACCTTTTGTAGTTCCTACAGAAAACCTGACTTTATTCGAAATTGTAATTGAAGACGCATGTAATAAGCACATTACTGTAAATGCTAATTTAAACAACAAACAACAATCAGTCGATTTGATCAAGATTCCTGGAGAAGTAGAAAGGAAGGTCGAACTACTCAAAAAAGTTGAGAAAATCAAGTACTACAAGAAAAATAACTGCACTATTACGATGAAAGACCATTTGAACCGCCTTGTTTCCTGTCATGGCAATCTTTTGTGTAATACGACTCAGTGCGTATTGTATGATCAACTCATTTATTGATGAATTATGCATACTCACTGAAGTCCGGGATTTTAAAAAAAAAAAAAAAAAAAAAAAAAAACGGATTAGTGTATGTGGCTAAGGATTTCCTTTTTGAGAACTTGAATCAGTGGGTGTGTTTTATGAATGGCATCCTCTAATGATACTAATCAAACGACCATTGCTCATGAATTTCAAGAGGTCATAGGACATGTACAAAGCTAAATCAGAAGATAAGAATTGTGTATAAGCTTATTGTATTTTTTTTTTATAAATAAAGATTATCTTATAAACTCCTCTGTTATACGCTTTTTATTATATACCTCCTATTCATACTTCTCCAAGAAACTTGAAATCTGTTTTAAAAGAAACACTTACAGTTTAAAAGCCATGTTTTTTTTTTTTGGAGTTTTTTTTTTATTGAAATCCATAAAAGACAAAGAAAAAAAGAAAGAAAGAGGAAGATTAATTCAGAGTTGACTTTTCATCCCCTTTTTTTAAGCCGGCTTGTGGATGTGTGTTTTGCTGTTGCTGTTGTTGTTGCTGCCAATATCCAGATTGCTGCTGATGCTGCTGATGCTGCTGCTGCTGCTGTTGTTGTTGTTGTTGTTGAGGTGACATATAATGAGACTGCTGGTTACCATAGAATGGTTGTTGCATACCGTAAGGTGATGGTTGTTGTTGACTGGGTTGTTGGTATGCTGGATAATTGTATGGCAGATGGTTATTCGTGTTATTTGTGCTTGCACTGGTCGCGTATTGTGGAGGATATCCAGTAGTTGTTGCTCCTACATATCTTGTATTGGTAGGTTGAGTTAATTCTGTCTTTGGTTCAGCCTAGAAAATTATGAGAAAAGGCGGATTTTTTTTTAGTTTTACCTTTGTGTCTTCAAATTTGGATTTGGTGTCAGGGATTTGAGTTGGAGTAGTATCATAAGACGCGTCTTCAGACTAAATGATGGTTTTGAATGAGTCTTTTTTTTTTTTTTTTTTTTTTTTTTTTTTTTTTTTTTTTTTTGTTATTGTTGTATGTTTGTATATATACCGAGGGAGGTTCATTTGGGTCAGGGGCATTTAAGCATGCTTGAATAAGGTTTTTCCCTTCTGGTTTCGTTACAATAGGTTGTAGTTTAACAGTTGTGAATGTGTACACAAGACCAGTTTCAGAAACTACTAACAATAACACTTGGGTTCCTGTCAAAGTACTTAATTCGTAAGCCTAATAATTGTAAAACTAAATAAATAACCGCCTCCCCCGACTATCTTGACAATTGCCTTTTATACCTTTTTCATAATTCCAGCCTTTCTTTTAGAAAAGGTAATGTGTCTTCTGTTTTTATCTTCAATGTACTCAATCTTAATTTTTCTTCTTCCGGAACGTCGAGCAGGCTTTTCAGAATCACTGTCGTTAACAGAATCATCGGCAGGATCCTCTGTCTCAAACATTTTGGCGTTGCTCATATCATGAGACATTTTTACTAAAGGGGAAAAAAAATTGGAAAATCGGAGTCTCTCCCAACAAAACAAAAAACGATTGCTCACAGTAGTGGCTTATGATTTACAATGTTTCAAAAAAAAAAAAATGTGTATTTTGGAACTTCATGATAATTTGTGTTTTGCAATTCTGAAGAGAGTATTTTATATTATAATCTGATGTGGCCAGCATTAAAATTACTCTAGTCACGACAACCTTTTGTGATTAAATCCATTTTATTCATCTTAAAAAACTGAAAAATATGTGCATTAGTTTAAATGAAATACTTTTAATATATGAAAAAAAAAAAGTCCAGTTATCATCGTCTTCTGTTCACTCGCTGTATTAGCATCAACTCTTTGCTTTCCAAAGGCTGTTTGATTTTTAATTTAAGAACATTACATTTTTTTTGTGAGTGAGAGAAAGATTCGTTTTATTTATTTGAACAGGTACAAGTAAATGTTAATAGTTTTATTAGTCTTGTTCCTCTTTGGTTCCTGAATTGTAGAAATATTACCACTTGCAATTGATTGTTTAAAATATAGAGTACCTACAGGCTCTCCCCTCTCCTCCCCCCCCCCCCTTTTTTTTTTTTCTTTTCTACTGTTATATTTGATCAAATCTACTGAGCATTTCTAGTTTTGCTTGTTCTAGATGTTTCTAAAAGCGCTTTGAATGTCTGTGCTTACAGGCGCTTCAGGATGTTATCAAGCAGAGTTTACACAAACCAAAACTTTATACTCGGGATTTGGGCTTAAATGCATTTATAGCATACTGTGCAAAATTAATTTTGGGTCTAAGATTATTTTTGAAGTTAATGTGAAGGTCTAAAGGATTAGTAAACGACAAAATAAAAATGTATTTGCAGTTTACTACGCATGGTCTCAAACCCCCAAGATTTATTATGTTTTTGACAATCAATTTAATGACCGCTCCCAGAAAAAATTCACAGAGAGGACCTGCATTAATTTATGTGTGTGTGTGTGTGTGTGTGGATGTTTTTTTTTTTTTTTTTTAAAAAAAAAAAAAAAAAGAAAAGAAAAGAAAAAGAAATGGAACCAGATGCCATAGAAAATGAAACGAGTACTCCAAATTCAGTAGACAATGAACCCAAGGAATACGAGCTGAGAAACAGAAAGATATATACAACACATAATGCAACCGAAAGTCATAATGGAGATGAGTTTTATGAATGCAACATTTGGTAACCAGTCATAAATAAAACAAATTCCTAACAGAACTATAGCTTTGATACCGCCATACACCCGGTTCTGACGTTGTGTGGACATTTATTTTGGTAAGAATAAATGTTTAGTTCAGTTTGTTTGATGTATTTAGTTGGTCATGTCTAGCACAATGGCTCCATGCACAATCTCGTAATCCTACCTGTCCAGTGTGTAAAGCGGGTTGTGGAAAAGATAAGGTGATTCCAATATATGGTCGGGGTAAAGAAGAAATAGATTTCAGGTATTAATAGAAAAGTATGGAAAGAGCAAAGTATTGAACGTTTAATAGAGCCGATCCATCCATACCTACACGACCGGCAGGACAAAGACCCCCACCTTTACGAGATCCAAATCGACCAGCCAATTACTTTTTCAATCAACCTTTTGGGAACAATGCATTTCACAGAGGCGGTATGTCAATATCTGCAGGATTCGGTATGATGCCACTTGGTGTTAATTTTGTAAGTTTTTTTTTTTCTTTCTTCTTCATGGCTGACCCCCTCCCCCATTAGAATATTCCAGCTGGTGGAACACAAGGACAAACAACACCACAAGGAGCATTTATTTCAAGACTGATCATGATGCTTTTAAGTTTATTAGTGATTACTATAGTATTTGCTTAATTAAAAATATCGAATGACAATTATTACAAAAAAAAAAAAACTGTTTTTATTATTCAAATTAATTTACTTTTTTTCTCTGGAAGATTGGGGGTAAGTTGTTTTATACAAAATAAATACAAAAAGGAATTTCTATCTCTCTTTCTAGGTTGATACTTATTTGTGTACTTGAGAAACAATAAGAGAGACAACAGAAGGATCAGCCAATGTAGAGGTATCACCCAATTGGTCATGTTCACCATTCACAATCTTACGAAGAATACGACGGACAATCTTACCGGAACGGGTCTTGGGGTGTTCGCGAACAATGTAAATACGCTTTGGAGCAGCAAAAGGACCAATGATTTTACGAACAGTCAAGACCAACTCGCGGTCCAAACCTTCGTTGACTTGGATATGAGGTTTGAGAGAGACAAAGGCGTGAATAGCTTGGCCAGTCAAATCATCTTGGGCACCCACCACAGCGGATTCAGCGACGGCTTGATGAACGCTCAAGGCGGATTCAATTTCGGCAGTAGAGAGACGATGTCCAGAGACGTTGATGACATCATCGACACGACCACGGATCCAGATATAGCCGTCCTTATCAATAGAAGCACCATCACCAGTATAATAGTAGCCAGCGTAAGGCTTTGTATAAGTCTCGAGGAAACGTTGATGGTTGTTGAATACGGAACGAGCCATGGAGGGCCATGGAGAACGAATGGCAAGGACACCAGTTTCGTCTACGCCTTCCAATACCTGACCGGTGGCAGGGTTTAACAAGACAGGTTGGATACCAAAGAAGGGCAAAGTGGCAGAACCGGCCTTGGTGGGAATAGCTCCAGGAAGAGGACTGATGATAATGGAACCAGTCTCGGTTTGCCAGTAAGTATCCACAACAGCGCAACGGTTCTTGCCCACCTTTTCGTTGTACCAATTCCAAGCTTCAGGGTTGATAGGCTCACCTACTGAACCAATCACACGCAAACTGCTCAAGTCGATATTCTCAACCCATTCGTCACCCAAACGTTGGAGGGCACGAATAGCAGTAGGAGCGGTGTAGAATTGAGTGATTTTGTGCTTTTCGATCAAATGCCAGAAACGAGAAGGGTTAGGGTAAGTGGGAGTAGATTCAAAGAGAACAGTGGTGGCACCCAAAGTGAGGGGGCCGTAGAGACCGTAGGTGTGACCAGTAACCCATCCTATATCAGCCATACAAGCGTAAATATCTTGTTCATGGACATCAAAGATGTATTTTACAGTAGCAGCGGCACCCAAAAGGTAACCAGCGGTTGAGTGAACAATACCCTTGGGAGCACCAGTAGAACCGGAAGTGTAAAGCAAGAACAAGGGATCTTCAGCATTCATATGCTCATGAGGACAAACAGGACGGGCCTTGCCCATCTCCTCGTGCCACCATAAATCACGGTTTTCCATCATGGCGACTTCAGATCCAGTGCGTTGATAGACAATGACATGTTCAACTTGGTGCTTTTCTTCCTTGCTTAAGGCATCATCGACAATACGCTTAGTAGCAATGTTCTTTCCACCACGACGACCTTCATCAGAAGTGATGACCACATGAGCACCGCAATCAGCAACGCGGTCCAAGAGAGATTCAGCCGAGAAACCGGCAAAGACGACCGAGTGAATGGCACCAATACGGGCACAAGCCAAGATAGCAACCAAAGTCTCAGGGATCATGGGCATGTAAATAGCCACACTATCGCCCTTACGAACACCCAAACTCTTCAATACATTACTCATTCTACAGACATCACGCAAGAGTTCACCATAGCTGATGTGACGGACATTGGTAGGTTCGTCTCCTTCATAGATAATGGCTGTCTTTTCTGGGTTATTTAAAGCATGACGATCCACTGCGTTGTAACAAGCGTTTAATTCACCGTCAACAAACCAAGATACATCGCCTGTCTCAAAGGATCCATGAGAAACAGTTGAGAAAGGTTTATCCCAAGTCAAGAGTTCACGAGCAAGCTATAAAGGACAAGTTAAAAAAGTTGTGCGACATCTTTTTTTAATCTTTTTTTGTACGTTTCCAAAGAACAAGTTGGGTTCTTCAACACTCTCTTTCCACATGGAACGGTATTGTTCCATAGAGTTTACATGAGGAGTAGGACATTGAGAGGGATCGAGAAGACGACTAGGTACAGGGTGAATATCAGCTTGGTCCATATTAAAGAGAGGGGGGGGAGAAGAAGATGTTTGAATTGTATTTTTTAAAACCCAAATAATAAACTGATGGCGTCGATAAAAAAAAAAGTCAGTAGTCATGCGCGATTTTGACAGGCCAATAAGCCCCAAAAAGGGGGCTCTCACTTGAACACAGTTATCCTGATTTTTGGGGAAACTGAAATTAAATTCTCAATTTGGTGAATGGAGACTTGCTCGTTATGGAAATTACCCCGCGGCTAATCCATTTTACAAATAAAACAAAAAGATTTCACTATTATAAAATGAAAGGGAAAGTTAAGGTTTTTGTTTGTATTCTAAAACACATGCCTTTTCTTTTATCCGAAAAGATCTTTATAAAACACGAGTTATAGAATAAAGATATGTTGTCATGGCTTCTTTAGCGCGATATCAAAGCTCAGATAATGATCTTTATGACAAAAAGAATACCCTCTTTTTTTAAACAAACGACCATTATTTACAACAGCTTATCTCGAACAAGACAAGTAAAGACAATAAAACAGTATGCATGCTTAAATGAGCGGATTTAAAATCGCTGCATGTATAGTTCACTTTTTTTTGTATCTAAAAAGGTATAAAGGGGGGAGGGGATTTATGGGCTGTATTGTTTAAGTGAGCTGTAATGTTGTATTTGACTAAGCCATTGTCGTTTTTGTGCTGTAGATGATGTCTTGACAGCTGTCACTTGGCTGTTATATACAATTTGGAAAGACAAGTCCTCTATAGATAGTGTTAGATTCGCCCGCTATTTATTACTATTATTATTTACCTGAGCCACCACTAAACGATTGTTTTAGCGACATGGTTTGTTGTTGCCTTATGCTGACTCTATCAATAAACATTGGCTGTAAAAAAAAAAAAAAAAAAAAAACACGCGTTAAAATAACTCTATGGGAAAACTTCCACCTTACTTCTCTATAAAGAGCATATAAATAGCCTCTTTCATTCAAAGTTTTCAAAGGCTCGGCCAAAAGAAATATATCATTGAACAAAAACCCATGAAGCTTTCTACCGCTTTTTGCTTTAAACAGAACACCATCCATAACAAACTCTCTATTAGGAACATTCGGCCACTAGGAAATTTTATCAGATATCTCCCTTTAAAAAACTCCTTTCTTACCTGTGCTCCCTCCATGTCAATAATTCTGGATAATTCATTCATCTTTTGATGATTTTCAAATCGTCGTGTTTCTTCATTAACATCACCAAGTATACTTTGAGCAACCGACAAAGCAGATTTAACAAGTGCATAATCAGGATGTCTTTTAGGCGTAGAGTTCAAGATCTTTAAAAAACGTTATTAGACGTTATTATGTATAATAGTTCTATTTACTTGACGAAGCAAAAGAGGGTATCTGGTAATACGCTGTACGGGTTCCAGCAAGAAATGAGCAAAATCGAGCGAACGGCATTCAGGTCTCGTTTGTGCAGTCTATAAACAATGAACACATACACACGCACACATATATCCTTACCTTTAAAAACACTTCAAGCCAATAATCTTCTTCTCTTTTCTTCTGAAGAAATTTGGAAGCATATGATTGATTTTGGCAATAGGAAGAATAACATTTTAAGCTGTTGGCCTAAATCCACAAGTTAAAAAAAAATGAAGCCTGTATGTATTGGGATATTACATGTTTTAAAAAGATATCACCAATCTTTCCGACAATATTTGCCTCTTCCCTCTGTCTAGTTTCCATGTCACTTAAAAGTGCCGTATTACATATCAGTAAATCGTCAATGTTTGAGAAGACCACATCCCGCTCATCTTGGGTCAAGTATTTTCCAAAATCAGTATAAAACACCTAAGCTTCATTTTAACAAAAAAAAAAAAAAAAAAAAAATGCTTTAGCCAAAAGATAAAACTTACATTCACAATCATCTGAAGATCGTTCAGATAAGTTCTTTCAGTTGTGATCAACTCAAAAATGGCTTCCTGTCTCTGACGTTCTTCCAAAGGAATAGCTTGCAATTCGAGTTCATCCATTGTACTTGTCCAGGTCAATAGTTCTAAGCTTTCAGCGATACTGGCAGATCGAGGAATAACAATTGTTGGTGTGTTGCTAGCAGTGCTCACGTTACTCGCCGCTCTACGACGTTTTGTCAATTCCGCCTTATTGACCCCTAAAGCTGTTTTCTTCATGATGGGTGTATTTGGTGCTGATAAACCTCTCTGATTATCTCGATCTACGTTCAAATAGACATCACCAGGATAGTCTAGATTACGACCGTGAATTGAAGCAGGAGTCTGTACTAGTGGGATTGAAATAGGAAGAGAAGTAGTATTGATGGATATGGTGGGTTCTGATTTTGCTTTTTTTTAAAGGAATCAGCCAAAGCGCCTCTTTTTTTTTTTTTTTTTTTTTTTTTTTCCCTAATA
>JNDS01002979.1:0-18909 GCA_000697035.1 Rhizopus stolonifer B9770
AAAAAAAGGCCCTTTTTTTTTTTTTTTTTTTTTTATTGTACCTGAATCAATTACTTCTACATAGGTCTTTGGGAAATATCCGCCTTCTTCCGTTTCCTCATTTGTACCGTACCACCATCCACTAGCTTCATCTTGAAACGGTTGAACTACAATCACTTCATTCTCAGAAAATCCTAAATCGTCTTTACGTGTCTTGGCAAAAGAATATAAAGTTCGCACACGAAAAGCTTTTTTTTGGGGGGAGGGGAGGGAAAAGGTTTAGGAGAGTTTGTTCTAAAATGAAAAATTACCTTCTTCAATGACTTCCACATAAGTTCTTGGAAAGAATCCGACTTGGTTGGATAAAAGTGAGGTACCATACCACCAATCACTTGCTTTATCTTTTGAAGGGTGTGCCTTGATAATCTCGTTGGCAGAAAATGACAAATCATCCTCTCTGATGCCTTGGTATTCGTACAATGCCTTGACCCGATAAACTGGTGAGATAGGATTAGCGTAAAACTTTAATCAATGTAACATACTTGTGTTAAAGTTGACTTCATCTTCAATATCGATGCCATAGCCACTTGTGCCTGCAGTGGTGGAGGTTGTATGAACTTTATCGTTGATCGGTTCAGCTTCAATTTTCTTCTTTAATTCAGCTTCCTTTTGTGCTTGTAACGTTTTCTCTTTCTTTTTCCGTAATTCTGATTCAAGTTCTCTTCGTTCGTCTTCTTCTTTCTGTTTTTCTATTTTTATACGAGTTTCCTCTTCAAAAAGCCTTCTCAACTTGGCCGTTTCTTCTTCCTTTTCTTTAATTTGCTCCTCCTCCTCTAATCGTCTCTGCCTTTCTGTCTCTTGCCATTTTTTACGACGGTCCACTTCTTGTTGTCTAGCCGCTGCCATTTCCTTTTCACGTCTCTCAATTTCAATCCTCCGAAGCCGCTTTTCGCGTGCAGCCTCTTCTGCCGCCTTGCGAGCCTTTCTCTGTCTTATTTCCTCCGCCAAACGCTCCTCTTCCTCTCTTTTCATGCGCTCCTTCATCTCCAAAAGATCACGTTCCTCTTTTTCTTTGCGTACTCGTTCCATCTCGGCTAGCTCTTCTCTTTTCTCTCTCTCTTTCCTTTCTTTTTCTGCTCGCTTCATCCTTGTCAATCGCTCTTCTTCTTCTTGTTGTTTCCGTTTCTTTTCGAGCAACATTTCACGTTCGGCTGCTGCCGCCGCTTCGGCTGCTGCTCGTCTTCTCTTCTCCTCTGCCTCTGCGGCCTCTTGACGAATCATCTTTCGCTTTTCACGCATACTATCCAAATGTGCTCTTGCGTCCGCCTCGGCCTGTCTCATTCTTTCTTGTGCGGCCTTGACTTCTTTACTGACCTCATTTTTTGTGACGAGCTTATCGCTTGATGATTGCTTTGGTTTTGCAAACAAGGCTTTACGAGCCTGAATGCGACGAAATGCTTCAGCCTTGATATCTGCTTCTGATCGAGGTGTACCTGGTCTTTGTGAGGTTGGTATAGGAGGAACAAATGAACTAGTGGTTTGTTTATAAGGATATTTAAGTTCTTGTATAAACTCTATCAATAAAGGGTCCCATGATGAATGATGTTGTTGATAGAAATCTTCCTTGGGTGATTCTATGTCGACCCTTGTTCTTTGAGCCTCTGTCAAGAGCTTTTGGAGATCTTCTAAAGTTTGTTGATGGGGATGTTCTTTTAAAAGTTGTTGACAAGTGGTTGCGAGATAATCCAGTTCATTTAATAGGGATCGTTGTTGATCAAGTATGGTTTCAAGTTGTCTGGAGTTGCTTTGGTAGCGTGTTTGAGAGGGTAGTTGAGGTTCAATGGACCTAATTCTTTTTTTCAATTCTTCAATGGTGGGCTCATTTTGACTTTCTAACAAGATGGTTTGTTCTCTTATGGATTTTTTTAATGACTCTGTAAGACTCGATGAGTCTTGATACATTGCGTCAGAGTACATTTTTTTTTTATAAAAGAGAGAGAGGAAAAGTAGGAAAATTATGCATTTGGAAATAAACTCGAGGGAGAAATTGCGGAGTTCTTTGGGATCGTGTACTACTACCTCTTTTACGTCACTTGAGGAACAAACTGAGGGATTCAAAAGAACATGTTTTTTTTTTTTTTTTTTTTTTTTTTTTAAAAAAAAAAAAAAAGGGACAAATACATTCAAGTGAAGAACAAATACAGGTTATTGTTTTAATGTTCTGGCGTATTGAATCCCTTTTTTAAAATAAAACTCCTGTGCGCCAATTTATACGTTAAATCACGCTGACAACGTTGATCTAAATAGTGTCTATGGTTGTTATTTTCCCCTTGTTTACTCGCCCATCTTTAATTTTTGCTTATCAATGAAAACATCTGTATCGAGCATCATGTTTAATGAAGTTGGGGGTTTACTCCAATTCTCTATGTAAAAACAACATACTCAACAATAAGAAAAAAAGAGACTATACTACCAATTGCTATTCAAAGATAATAGTGTATACAAGTTACTCGTAAAAGACAAGTATTTTTTGGAGGGGCTATAATTGCTAAGGGTAAGCCCTATTTTTATTATCTTTTTATTGATCTGCTCTTGTCACGAACTGAAAAGAACATAGGACCTAATTCAGCCAACCAGTAAGGGTCCACTGCGGTGACACACTGCATGTATTCTTTTGAGGTCAAGACAAGTTCGTGGTAAACAACATAATCAGGTGTAAAACCAGCACCAAATAGTGAACTTGTAGGATGAAGGTGACATTTCATACCGCTTCTACAATTGACATATTCACCAATACCCTTGATTCTAGCTGCTTGATGGAAATAGGCAGAACAAATACATTTTCTAAATTTTAGTTAGTAAGTTTTTTTTCCCTTGAAAGTATTGTAATTTACCGAACAATGTCCCAATCAGTACCACATGAAACATAGGGCATTTTGATGGTTTTCATAATATCCATCAATTGTGATCTTACTTCACGGGCTTTACGCATTGCTTTAGCGTGAACAAAATGTTTTGTACACCAATCATCTCGATAACTAGAAAAAATTAGATAAACTCACTCCATATTGAACTTACTGATTGATCTTCCATTGGGTATATACATGAAGTAGAGTTAAATGATCACTTTCTGGAACAAAGAATTTTTCACGAGCAGCGTCTGATTCTTCCATACGTTCTTTAGGTCGATAAAACACGGAAGGTACAGAAAGCATGGATACAATTGTCTATTTTAAAGAATCAATATACACAAATTTATAAAGATTTCTTACCAAGACTTCTGCAGTACATCCATGCTCTTCAGCCGCAATCAACATCTTGGCAAGTGATGGATCCACTGGAAATTCATTCATCTTACCACCACTCGTTGTCAACTCTCCCAAATCATCAAAGGCTCCCAAAACCCAAAGTTGATACATTGAATTCAAAATGTTATCTTGAGGAGGAGGATCCATAAAGTCAAATTCCAATAGATTCTTAACACCTAATGACTTGAGTTGTAATACCACACTAGCAAGATTTGTACGTTGAATTTCTGGAATATTATTTACAAACATTTCGTTCCTAAAAGCTTCTTCGGTATATAAACGGAAAGCGACACTATAAAATCATTAAATATGTTTTTTTTTTTAAGTTGTTTACCCTGGTCCAGTTCTGCCTGCACGACCACTACGTTGGTTCCCGTTGGCTTGACTGATAGGAGTGACCTGAAGAGCGTCCATACCGATACGAGGGTTATAGACCTTGAGTTTACAATAACCAGTATCAACAACGTACATGATACCATCGACTGTAAGAGATGTTTCGGCAATATTAGTAGCTACGATCACTTTACGTGCATTGTCTTCTGATCTTTGAAAGATCTTTGCTTGAAGGTCAGCAGGCAATTGAGAGTAAATGGGTAAAATAGCTAAAGGAGGTGGACTATCCAGTTGTTCAAGACGTTCTATAACAGACTAAGTATTTCATGTTTCTCTTTAATAAAAGGTTTACCTGCTAAAACAGTACATGTTGTTTCAATGTCTTCTTGACCAGTCATGAAAATCAAGATATCGCCTGCAGGTTTAGATAAATGGATGGCTAATGTTTGCTTTACGGCACTATCCACGTAATCTTCACAAGAGGTCTTGCTAAACATTACATCAACTGGGAAAGTACGACCAGGGATAAAAAAGCAAGGTGCGTTTCCGAAAAAGGTTGAAAATCGTTCAGCATTCATGGTGGCAGATGTCACAATCAACTTTAAATCTCTTCTTCTCGAAAGAATCTTTCTCAAAAGCCCCATCAAGACATCTGTATTCAATGCACGTTCGTGAGCTTCGTCCATAATGATACAGCTATATTGTTCGAGATCGGGTGCGGTCATCGATTCACGAAGCAAGATACCATCTGTCATATATCGAATTACTGTTTTTTCAGAAGTTTGGTCTTCGAAACGAATTGTATAACCCACCGTGTCACCTAATTCACAGTTCATTTCTTCTGCCACACGCTTGGCAACTGACATGGCTGCTACACGACGAGGTTGGGTACAACTAATTTTACCGTATCGAGTATAGCCGTCTTCATGCAGATATTGAGCCAATTGCGTTGTTTTACCAGAACCAGTTTCACCCACAATAACCCCCTATTTTTTTTTTTCAAAAAAAAAAAAAAAAAACGGATTAGATAAGAGATTACTCTAATATATATGTTTATATTACCTTGATTATCTCGAACGACTCTTAATAAATCTTCTCTTACCGCAAAAACAGGTAAATATTCACGTTGTTCTCTCATACTTCTGGTACGAGCAAAATCACTCACAGCCTCTGAGGACTTGAGATGACTAGCAAATTTGGAACCAGCCTTTCCATCGATATCTTCACCTTGTTCTTCCTGTTTTTCTTTCCCCTTAACACCCATGACATTACCCAATGTGGTACCAGCAATGTCAAACTTGGTGGCCTTTGCACGCTCTGCCTCTGCTCTTTTCTCTCTGACCAATCTACTTCCCTTTCGCGAGATGATGGCCATATCGGAAGTCGGGTCTCTGACATGTTGTACCGCTTCCAGCTGCTTTGTATAAACCATTTTCCCACTCAAAAAGGCAGGCTTGATATCATGCACCAAAAGATGAACACGATTTTCGTTTTCTTCATCGAAATCCGTATCGACTTCAATTCTTTGAGCCACACCTGAACTCAACATTCGACTAGCCTCCCACATATCTGTGTCTCGATTGTATTGAGCTTGTCTTGCAGACAATTTCTTCATTTGTCTTTGTTCTAATTCTCCTTCTTTATTACTCGTGAAATCTTCATACTGAGAAAATGGATTATGTGTTTCATCTACAGCCTAAAATAAAAAAAAAAAAGGGTCATTTTGTTTCAAATAAAAAAAAATCACTTACGCCACCATCTTCCATTTGATACCATTCTCTATCCAATTGAGCTTGTTCTTGTTCCCATCTTTTCTTGTCATTCTCATCACCTTCAAATTCTTCTGGATAAGATAAAGCCAATTCGTCATAAGCCGTTGATCGAACAGAGGGAGTCATTAGTTCCCAAGATCGTTTGGCAGCGGCTGTTGCATTTCCTGTGGCTCTTCTGCTAAATCCACTATCATGTCGCATGGGTGTCATATTTCCGGGTGTGTTTCTGGGCGTGAATGATCCAGCGCCTTTACTGGGTGTCATTTCGGCCCATTGACTACGTTTGAATAAACCTCCACGTCTGGGTGTATCTGGAGGTGGCATGATTTCTCTATCCTTTTTTTCGTCTCTACGGTCATCTCTACGGTCATCTCTACGGTCATCTCTACGGTCATCTCTACGGTCATCTCTTCTATCGTCTTTACGGCTATCTCTACGATCCTCTCTCTTGTTATGTCTTTTATCCTCACGCCAATTTCTTTCATCATCATCATCCAACTTGATCTTTTTTTCTGCCGTTTCTTGTCTAGCCAAACGTTTCTTACGCGCCAACTCCTCTAAACCAAGTTTCGAAGGTGCTTTAAAAATCGGTCTTTCCTCGTCCGTCTTTGAAGACTTGTTTTTGACTAAAAGACCACCTGGTAAATGATTGTCCAACAAGAGTACTTCTTCACGATTTTGATCTTGCTGTACAGGTTTTGAATTTCCAGTGGGTTGAATCTGTTCACGATTATGTTGTTGAATCTTTACATAAATGTCATTTAAAAAAGGTTTACTAAACCTTCCAAACGTAGTACATACTAGCTTATTAGTTTGTTTGTTTTGGGAGGATAGTTACATGAATAAAATTTCTCAAAATCTTTGTTTTCTGCAAATTGAATGACTTTTTTGGCAATTAGGTCGTTTGGATTTGTCAAGTTTAAAGCTCTAGAGATCTCTACAGCAATATCATGAATGAATGTGTTGTCATCTGTCATTTTTTTTTTTTAAAAAAAAAAAGTAGGAGAAAAAAGGGTCAAAAACGTCACACGCATTAAATTGTGAAAAATAAAAACTCAGTTAAAAATAACTTATTGACGTTTCTTTACTTAAAGCACATACAGTGGACTAAGAAGATGTCCTTTTATTTCTTCTTTAATTAACTGTTATCAGCTTTTAAATATTCTTTTGAAATATAAAAAAAAAAACAGTAGTTGACAAGTTTATACATAATCTCGATTATTCTCGCTTCAAATTGAGCAAAAGAATGAAACAAATGAATGAAACAAATGAAAGATAAATCATAATTTTATTTATTGTTGCTTAAATATTTTTTCTTCTTTTTTTTTATTTGAAAAAAGGTTGTGTATCTTTTTATTAGTCTTGGCTGCATAATTTTATGTGAATCAGTTACACGATAATTGATAAGGATAATCCAACATTTTTTGACTGATACACACTGATAAAGAACAATGCTTTACAATACATTCCTTTTTTTTAGTAGCCTTCATTCCTCAAATTTAAAAAAGTGAAAAAGCAATTGACTAGGTCAAAAGATAGAAAGGGTATAAGAACTATACATTCTTTTTCTTTTTTTTTTTTTTTTTTTTTTTTTTTTATAAAATATGAGAGGTGCACAATTAACAGTGATAGCAGCAGACAGCCTTTTGAAGAAAGATCTATTTTTTAAATTACCTGATCCTTTTGGTAAATAAATGAGAAAAAAGAAAACATTTTTTTTTTAAAAAAAAAATAGCTGCTATAACAGTGAATGGGAGACAAAGACAAACGACAACTGTGAGGAAAAAGACCTTACATCCATATTGGAATGAAAGTTTTCTTTTGTAAATAACGCAACTATAAACAAAGACTCATCGTGATATTAGACATGTGGATAATCAAAGCGAGATTGCAATTCAAATATATGATCGAAAGAAATTAAAAAAGAAAGATCAAGGGTTTCTTGGTTTGGTTACTTTTAAAGTATCCAGTGTATTTGATATTGATAGAGGAGGAAACGGTACGAGTTTCTTTTTTGATTTTTGAATTAAACATGTTATTAGATATGTTTACCATGGAGTTAAAGAAATCAAATAATCAGGATTTAATTCAGGGAAAACTTATTTTGAATCTTTCGACACGTATAAATTCACCCGTTCATAATATGTCGTCTATACAAGATCACATCGACTCATATACCAGCACAAGCGATGGCAATCGTGCTATACAAGAAAGTGATTTACCAGAAGGGTAAAAATTATACTTACAAATGATCAGAATTAATTTGAATATTCTAGTTGGGAACTAAGAGTAGATTATTTAGGAAGATCTTATTATGTAGATCACAATACAAGAACCACCACCTGGCGACGCCCTTGGTAAGTTGTACCAAACACACAGAAAAAAAAAAGACTTAATTTTATACTAGTCTCCGAAATACACAAAGTCAACAAGATCAAACCGAGTTAGAGCGTCGTAGACACAATGCCCGTAGTCTTCCCGAAGATCGATCCAACCGACGATCTCAAATGACCAGTACACCCAGTAGCATGACCCAACCAGGTTCAGGCCCACTCCCACCCGGTTGGGAATCTCGCACCACCTCGGACGGCCGTCCGTTTTTCGTTGACCACAACACGCACACGACTACCTGGGTCGATCCACGTCGCCGACTGTCTATCCAGCAACACACCGTATCCCAACTGGGACCTCTTCCCTCGGGCTGGGAAATGCGCCTGACGCACCCGGGCCGAATTTATTATGTAGACCATAGCACAAAGACGACAACCTGGGACGACCCCCGGCTACCGAGCACACTTGACCAGGACGTACCTCAGTACAAGCGCGATTTTCGACGAAAGCTTGTCTATTTCCGGTCGCAATTGCCCATGCGACCGATGGCCGGCCAGTGCCATATCAAGGTTCGACGAGACCATCTGTTTGAAGACGCTTATGCAGAGATCATGCGACAGTCAGCCTCGGATCTCAAAAAGCGTCTGTTAATCAAATTCGATGGAGAAGAGGGGCTGGATTACGGAGGACTCTCGCGAGAATTCTTCTTTTTGTTATCGCATGACATGTTCAATCCTATTTATTGTTTGTTTGAGTATTCTGCGCATGATAACTACACGTTGCAGATCAATCCACATTCGGCCATCAATCCAGAACATTTGAATTATTTTAGGTTTATTGGACGGGTCGTTGGGCTTTCGATTTTTCATCGACGGTTTTTGGATGTGTTTTTTATCGTGTCAATCTATAAGATGATTTTGAATAAGAAGGTGATGGTGGCTGATATGGAGTCTGTGGATGCCGGATTTCATCGAAGTTTGATGTGGACCATGTAAGAACTATCTGCAGTGAATGATAGGAGATCTAATCTGTGTTTTTGATAGTGATAATGATATCACAGATGTACTTGATCTCACATTCTCTGTAGACGATGAACGTTTTGGTGAAGTGGTCACTGTGGATCTGAAAGAAGGAGGTAGTGAGATTGAGGTGACGGAAGAAAATAAGAAAGAGTATGTTGATCTCGTAACCGAATGGCGTATAATCAAACGCGTAGAAGAACAATTCAATGCCTTTAAGGAGGGCTTCAATCAGTTGATTCCTCCAGATCTAATCAATGTGTTTGATGAACGTGAACTGGAGTTGTTGATTGGCGGCATTGCCGAGATGGATGTGGAAGATTGGAAAAGGCATACGAATTACAAAGGATATACTGAAAAAGATGATGTTATTCAGTGGTTCTGGAAATGTGTGCGTACTTGGGATAGTGAAAAAAAGTCTAGATTATTGCAATTCGCCACAGGTACTTCACGTATTCCTGTGAATGGATTCAAGGATTTGCAGGGTAGTGATGGGCCTAGACGATTTACTATTGAAAAATCGGGCGAAATCACTCAGTTACCCAAGGCTCATACATGGTAAAGTCAAATTCATCTTAATTTTGAATCTGCTAATTTTTTTTATTAGCTTTAATCGTATTAATGTGCCGCCTTATGAATCTTATGATGCTCTCGTGGCTAAATTGACATTTGCGGTAGAAGAGACACTGGGTTTTGGTCAAGAATAAATTTGTAAATATATTTCTAAAGGGTTGAAAATGGGTCTAGCCAAGTATGGTTATTTGAGATTAAGTTTACCAAAAAAAAAAAAAATTGTTTGTCGCTAAGCAATCACATCATAGAATAATATCTCCATGACAACCGTTTTCATGGCTTTTTCTTTAGATACTTACTCCAAAAAAAATATACATATTCTCGTGCTTTTTTTTTTGGCTTTTTTTTTTTATGTTTACGTGATGATCATTTCCTTGTGTAATCTCACCCACTTACTCTCTCCAGCCTCAACAAATAATGAAATCATCTTGATTTCTTTGTTTCATGTAAGATGTTTCTAAATTCACTGCAGATGTATGTATTTATACTTTATCATTAAAAAAGAGGGGATGGGGAGGGGATCTTTATATCAAATGCTTATTTTCACAAAAAACATTTGATTATCTGTTCATATCAAACAACAAGGATACTCTATTGATTGCACTAAAAAAATTCGGAGTAACCCTTCTAGTCTTTTAGATCTACATCCGTTTTCGGTGAAAAAAAAAAGGACGTTTATTTTTGGGGGAAAATCTTTTTTAATTAACGTGGTTCTATGCAGTTTTTTGAGTGTAGATCACACATTAGAAGGATGGAAAATGAGTGTGTGTAACATATGAATACCTGGTAAATCACTCATTGAGGCTTAAAGGGCTCAGGTGTAACTTGACCCAGCCCCCTTTTCTTTCTCTCTTTTTTTTTTTCTTAGTAGCTTCGATGTAATCTTTTTTTTTTTTTTTGAAGAAAGCCCGGTAATTGACTTACTAAATATAGAATTGTTGGTTTCTACCTTTTAACGTGTGGCTTTTTTTATATATATTATTCAGGGAGATGACACAGACAGACACACACAAAAAAAAGGGATGGGGAGGGGAGAGTGTGTGTGTGTGTGTTTTTTTGTTTGTTTGAGAAGTGGGAGGATACGTGCGCTCTGATTGGACGATTATTCATGTAAAAATAGAAGCACTAAATATTGAAAGGGGTTAAACGGCAAATTGATTGTCAGTCTTCCTTTTTCTTTTTTATTTTTATTTTTTTTTATTTATTGCGTGTTTGCCATTCAATGCTTCCACCTTTTGTAAAACATGATGTAAATAGTGAATATATTCCAAAACATAGAAAACCCAGCCAACCCGAACTTGTACATCTCGAAATGGGTTCACCTAAAAAGAAGAAATACATCAAAAGGAGTCCCAGACCATGGCTCAAGTTCATGTTGGTAGTTATTGGTCTCTTATTTCTATTTGGTTACATTCCCTTTTTCGGTTTTCTCAAGACGGAATTGACATTAACGCCACCTGAAAGAGTGGTTACTCGAGATCAGTTTATACTTTACCGGATCATTGGTAATGACTTACCACCTCGACACAAGCAAGGGCAGACTTTATCCAATTTACAATTCATATTGGATTATGAACCAGATTTTCCGGATACGCGGAAGATCTTTTTATTGAATCGAATTATTGACCCTGTGAACGAGGCGACGATCATTCGGCTGTTGGATCATTATCAGATGGAATATATCCGTGTGCCGTTTGATGAACAGGAATATGAACAGTTGGATTTTGAGCTCGAGAAATTTCCAGATGCTGATTTCTTGCATTCGGATGATTATAGACGATATTCTAAAGTGGCCAAGTTGAGAGCATTGGATTATACTTATCATACAAAGAATCTGTATGCGATGAATAATGTAAGTCTATTTTGATTGTAAAAAAGTTAATTAATAGCTGTAGAATGGTGGGCGTAATACAGCGATTGAACATGGAAGGGGAATATCAAATGCTAAATGGATTATGCCCTTTGATGGTAACTGTTATCTGAGTAATAACGGTTTCAAGGAAATTACTAGTCAATTGGAAAAATACGGCAAAGATACTAAATATTTCGTGGTGCCCATGACCCGATTACTCAACAATTCCGTTTTACTCAACAATCTGGATGAGAGACCCAAGACACCCGAAGAGCCGCAGATCATCTTTAGGTATGACGCTACAGAGGAATACAATCTTAATATGCGTTATGGTCGTAGAAGCAAGGTAACTATTAATGGGGTTTTCAAATTTTTTTGGAGAAACTAAACGTATTTATTACAAGTTGGAATTATTGTGGCGTTTGGGTGCTTTAGAAAACCGACGATTGAATCGACCGACGGTACCTTGGGAACCTGTTGAACGTCCCTACAGTAAAGACAAGGGAAACTTCAAGAACATTGGCTGGGTCTTTCGATTGTTTTCTGGTAATCCACAACAAGAAGAAAACAAAAAGGAAGCAAGCTCCATCCGGGCCTTTAATCGACTGTTGGCCATTCAGTCTTCTCTGGATAGCTTGGACGAAAGCCTGGCTCGACGTCACTTTCATCACGACACACTCTTTTTGTTCAATGACCGGGACATGAACGCTGTACGTTACGAATACTGGACAAAGAATGAGCAGGTCAGACGAACAATTGAACGGTTGGAGGAACAAGCCGAGCGTGTACTTGAGGAAAGCCAGGCCCGACTGATGCCGATCTCTTCCACTACCGGTATGCCCTTTGAGACAATTCCCGAAAAGGATGAACTTGGCCCACTCTCTCAAAACGTGACCATCTTGACCTTAGCCAATTATTTCTTGGGGAACGAAAAGTATGGACGAGCTGCAGCCAATCTGATACGGGTTCATTTTTTGAACGAATATGCAGTGGAAGACGAAGACGAATATAATTCTGCTCGTCGTATTCCGGATGACAGCCATCTGCTCGATTTCTTGTCAGATCAAGGCTATTCTTTCCCTAGCCTGAGTAGGGTGCCGCATGTGGTGCCCAAGTACAGCAACAACCATCGGATCCTAAACACCTCTGATCTGACCAAGACCGATCTCTCTTCTCTGTTAGACTGCGTGCGTATCCTGAGACGAATGCAAGTCTTGACGCACAAGGAATACATTGACTTGCAAGCCACCACTGCCGAATTCCTCGAATATCTCGTAACCTCACCCACTGGTATCCATCTGGCACAGATGACAGACCATCGTGGGGTACTCTACGATCTCCAGGTGACGGCCATGGCTGCTTTTACAGACGATGTCCGACTCTTCTTGCGTGTGGCCAATCGATGTCGGATGCGGATTGGCAAGCAACTTACCGAGAATGGCGATCAACCTTATGAAGAAAGTTCGACTCGATCCCGAGTGCAGGCGTCACACGAGGTCGAATGGCGTGCACTGCTGCATTATCAAACACTCAATTTACAATACTGGACACTACTGACTCGAGGTCTGCAAAACTCGGCGATCGCCAAGGACATCTGGCATTATGCAGCGGCCAATAATGCCCAGATCTCACATGCGGTGGTTCAGCATCTCAAGAAATACGCCAGTATGTTACCGACACTGAATGCTACTGAAGTTGGTTTTGCTCAATCGCGTCTGAAACCCCTGGCTTATATGGCTCTAGCTGCCTTTCGACATAGCGATGAGAACAAGACACCGAGAGATGATAGAGTCAAGAGTCGGATTGAGACAGACCAGGCATGGTTGGAACAACATGTTACTGATTTTGGAGATTTATGGCAAGAAGAAAAAGAGGAAGGAGGACCTGAGAGTGAGATTCTTAAATTAATGCATGATGATAAAATCAAAGGAAGGCTGGGTATCCCACCCTTTTGGACGCTGGCTTCCACTTCATTATAAATATTTTATATACCACAAATTTTTGTATTATTCATTAAATTTTTTTTCTTTATTCATCATCATTTATTAAAAAATCTTTAATTTCATTTAATAATCGATCTTGTCTGCCTTGTTCAATCACTTTTTGATGAACAAATCCTGGTAATCGCTCGATTGTCTCAGGACTATAGTCTTTGAAGTCCACTTGACAGCTGTAACATACGTGTTGGTTCATGTCTACTTTGGTATCTTTACAGCAATTTTCTTTACAACAAGTTTCCTTTTCTGCCTTTTCTGGCACTTGAGCCACGGTGATGTGTTTTCTCCATTCGGTAATACCAGTCTGGTAGGGCATCATGCACACTGCACATTGTCTACTCATATCCATGTCCTTTGCCGGTGTCAATTTGAGCGTGGTACGACAGACGGTGCTCACGGTACTGGGAAAATCACGTTCCAGACTGTTGATGAATCCTTCCGTCAGACGGTCGATCGAGCTCTTGGGTGGCATCATTGTACTATAATTATAAGGTGGCAGAACTTGGAGAGCGGAAAAATGGTTGTAGAGTCCAATTTCCTTTGACAGCATATCCTTCATCGGCCTCATGATACCCATGCCTCGAATCTCTGTATCCACGCTAATGTCCAAGGGTAAACTATATCCTCGCCCCTTGGCGGTCCAGGAAATCATCTTGATTGCTTGACGTGTGGCAGAATCACCAAAGAAAATATAAGTACATCCTTCTCTTTCTGCCACTTGCATCAGCATCTCCATCTTGATATGATACAATAAATCTTCTTTGGCTGTAGTCTTTTTAATACTGTCAAATAATTTTTTTAATTCTTCTTGTTTATCTGTGTCAGGTTTGAATAAAGTGTCGACAAAGTGTTCTAATTATATGTCAAATAGAAAGTTTGTGATGAAACAAATTTACCATAGTCACTATTTTCAACACCTTGTACTGATTTCAAAACTTGATTGAATTCAACATTCTTTGTAAATTTAGAATCAAATATTTCGTCTATTGAATGACAAAGATATTTCATATTTGGATAATCTTTTTCAACTCTTTGACGTAAAAGATCGGCTGTAGGTTGAGTCTAGTCATTATGAGTTTTTTTTTTTTTTTTTGAAAAGAAAATCTCTTACGGTTTCAAACAAGGGACTTTCATCAATATGACATATAATTGCTTCAGGTACTACTTGAATCTTTTTCTTTTCTGAAGGTAATGTATGCATAAAGTTTTTTGTCAAATTCACAAGTGCTCTACATATATAAAAAAATCAACATGTATACAGTTAAAAAAAAAAACTTACGTTGAAGAGGGACCACCGGAACAAGCCAAGAGTACTTTTCCCTTCTTTCTATTTCCATTTCTTAAACGGATCAAGATGGATCTATATTTTCCTACAAACTGAAACATGAAACATTCTCTATACTCTAATGATTAATTTTGTTTTTTTCGAATATATATATATATATATATATAGTTTTACTGGCAATAATAAGCTTGTCTAATATGAAGTGTAGGTGTATCAGATCTACATTTACAGCATTGACCTTTTTTGGGTTTGACCATTTTTTTTTTTTATGAAGAAGGGGAAATCTCAGCCACTTTTTTTTTTCTCAAAAATTAAATTGTGTGATGCATGAAATTCAACAGTGGGATAAAATTTTTAAAATTAAGCTCATATCATACACCTTTTGGCAAAATGATGTCGCGGAAAAAAAAGTTAAAGTGTCGCATTTTTAAAATAACGAGTGTCGTACGTTTTTAGAAAAGAGTATAACGCTATTCAGAAAAATAGTGTCGCACAATACCAATGTTGGCGAAGAAGAGTCTGAAAATGTGGTACTGGCTCTCTGAGCCGCGCTTTATTTTCCTTCAAGTAATAATAAATTTTTTCTCTTTTTACCTAGAACTTTCAAGCAAGCATATGATCAAATTTTTTCGAAATTGTTTTAGGGGTGGGAAGAGAATATTAAGTATACATAAACTAAACTAAATAACTACCAGAGGAATCTTCTATACCAAGGGTGGGTTCGTACCACATTTTCAGGCTCTTCTTCGCCAACGTTGGTATTGTAGGTCGTACCTAATACAATCCTGGTTGGCTCCGTTTCGTCTTCCAATGTGGTATTGTTTTCCGTATTCGAAAAAATTGACTGTTGAATCCGGTTACTTCTGAGTAATCTTCTTGGAAGTTTGTAGTAATATCTTTCAAAAGTATCTGATTTCTTGCTCCAGTTGGCATGATCTTTGACTTGATCCATGGACACACCTAACATTACTGCTTTGGTACTTGTAGCTGATCGTAACGAATGTGCTTTGTATTTTATATCTACTCCTGCCTTTTCCATTGCTGTTTGCACCCATTTCCCAACTGTACTTGGCTGAACTGATGTGATTGGTTTCGAATCCGCTTCTAAATAACCCAAAAATAGAGTGGGATCTTCAGCTAAACTTTGTCTCAATGCTCTTGTCAATTCTACGAACTGAAATAAATTTCGAACTACACATTTCTTCATCTTGGATTAACCCCAGTTGGATACTCTTGTTGTTGGTCTCTTTTGGTTGTCTTATATGCAATCTGGCACCGTCAGGTGTACCATTGGTGAACATAAACTCTACATCTCTTACTTGAATTCTTCCTACATCCGATCTTGGTCTCCACATTGTATTTATACACATTAATAAAATTACTTTCAGTTGTAATTGTCTCAAAGTTAGCTTAATGGAAGGTGATAACTCCTTTCGAATGTAAACAATCAAGACATTGAAGTCCCAAGTTTCTAGTTTGTCAATTGAAGGGATCCGTATCTCTGTATCTTTTTTCGCTTTGAAGAACATGACTATATCGGGATGAGATGCCAGAGGTGGGCTGTTTGGATGAAGTTTCGAGTAAACTGAAGCAATAGCTGACCGGTAATCATTCAATGTTTGAGAACTTAATCGATTGTTTTCCATCAAAAAACTTAATACATTTGTTACACTATACTTTGTTGGGTCTTGGACTGGTGGTTGTTTCTGGCACCAGTTTGAAAATTTCTTCCAACTTCCATTATACGCTCTATGAGTCCTTGACCTATGTGCCTTTAGAAAGAAATCTTGAGTTTCTTCGTTTACGCCATCGGCAGACCACTTGTTGCTGATAAGTGCCATGCGGCTACTGTCCAATCCTTTTTTACCTTGAAAATCAAAGGATCCTGACGATGTTTCATTTGTAGCAGAGACGGGAACCAGTATTGTGTCGGCCACCATGGAGTCACCAAGACCACTTCCTTCAATTTCATCACCTGAATTTGCCGTAAGACTCGTGGTATTAATTGCCATGGCGGGAACAAGTATAGGCCCTTCTTCAGCCAAATCTGGTGGAATGCATCCATTGCTTCTGCGTCTGGATCTGGTTGATAACTCCAAAAAGTCTTGTGTTTGGTGTTGTGATGGGCTACAAATTCATCTACCTTCAACGGACCCATCGTCTGATTGATTATCTTGAACCATTTTTGGGGCATTGTTGTTTCGTACAGTGAACTTGTCACCTTCTTTCTGCTTAAAGCATCTGCCTTTATGTTTAATTTCCCTGGTATATGACTGTATGTTACTGTCATATTGTAGTGGTTGATGAATTTCTGAATTTCTAATGCTAATTCCTGGAGCACTGGTGAAGCTGTCCCTCCTGCTTTTGCCGAATATTTCAATGCGATTATATTGTCTGTAAATACGAGAATATGTTTCCCTTGAAATCTTTCTGAGTGCATTTTCAGAGCAAACAGGATCGCCTTGAGTTCTCTTGCATTTATTGAGGTGACCATTTCTTCGGCTGTCCAATGTCCTGATATTTCCATTTCTAATGAACTGACTCCCCATCCTGAGTCTGATGCATCGCAATGAATGATTAAATCTGGCCTTTTTCCTGTTGGCTTTTGTACTGCTCCGAACAAAAAGTATCCGTTGATTTTGAAAAAAAAAATGCAAATCTTTGAGCAATAAACCTGCATATAAAAATATCAATCAACATGTAGATTTTAAATATGTAAAAGCTTGAATGCCTGGTATGACCTCCTAGTGCTCTTTTAACGGCATTACATCTTCCAGTATACTTTGGCAAAGTTTGACACAGATATCATGATCTAAATTGGTCCATTCTTTGTGTATAATCATCTCCAACTCCTCCAAATTGTTTGCCTGGTGTATACGCTTACCAATACGTTTTCCTAAAACATACCAGAGGTTCTCGATGGGGTTTAAGTCAGGACTTTGAGCAGGTCAAAAGTCAAAGCCCTTGATACACGCCTTGTTTTTCCAACACCGAGCATATCCACCAGTATGACAGGGTGTGCCATCTTCTTGGAAAATAAAGTCGTGACCATGTTCCTTTTTTCAATTCATGAAGCCACGGCAAAAAGTTGTCACTCAAGCAATGAACACATTTATCTTGATCTACACTCCCATATAATGTAACCAAGAGGCCTTATCCTTCAAGTTCTCTAGAAATTTGGGGGCGAACTTCCAATTTGCCTTCATTGCTAGTCCACAAATCATTCTACGAGTGAAATCGTCAAGTTCCTTTACTTTTTTTTTAGAGCTTTTGCGAATGTTTTCAGAAAGAGACATGTTTGTTTTAGGTTTAGATTACTAATTATAAAGAAAAAAGAAAAGGCACTTTATTTGAAATTTGACCTCAAAATAAAATCAACGGATACTTTTTTTTCGGAGTTGCTCTTCCCAGTCCAGTTCCACATAGGAAGATACTGAATCTGTGTTGGTGATGTTGCTACATTCCGACGCAGGGGAATCCTCTCTGTAGTAAATGTTCGATGTAGCTGACTTCGCCAAAAATGTCATATTGTCTTGCTTTGCAGTTTGTACTATTAGCTGGATAGCTTCATAATTCCAAGTAACCATCCTCTGTAGAAAAGTAATGTGTTGTTAATACATTGCAGATAAATTAAACAAATATTTTCTACTTACAACCAAAGAAACGACAGCAGTAAAATATTCAGCGATTCCAGCTCCATTGTTATCTAATAGAGGTAAACTTATTTCTTTAAGGCAAGCATGGATTACAATTCCATTTACAAGCTTAGTACCCATTATTCGCAGATTTAGCTTGTTAAAATGACATGATAAAGCACATAAATGCTGGATGCATTCTTCGTAAGGAAAGAGACTAGACCAGTGACGGAGTGCGCTTTCTCTCAAATAGTCAGCTTTATGTTTGTCTTTGTTCGATATTTTGATAGTTGGCTTGTCCTCACAGAAAAACATATCTTGAATCCCAGTTGAGTTCGTAAATATGAAGTCCAAACGAATATCCTTTTCATTTGCATCCACTAAACCATTCGCTTTCAATGCCTCAATAGTTTGTGAATAGCATTCTGATCTTTAAAACTTGAGTTTAATAAAAGTATCATTGAAAAAATAGGCAATACGTTCTTACACACCTACCGAGATTTTAAGAACCCATCCCGAGCCAAAGATCGCCACTACGGCGCATAGGTGGCTTTTTGTGTGGCTTAATTGTTTGATTCCAAACAATTGTCAAACAATTATCAAACAAAAAAAATTGTCTGGAAAGGGGGTTTGCAAACAAAAAAATTGTTTGATTGCAGACAACTTGTTTGATTTCGACCAAAGGTTGTTTGATTGCAAACAAGCATTTAACAGGCAATTTAGCAGGCAGTTTTGCATTAGGTCAATGTAACGTAATTTTGATGTGGTACAATTGGATAGAAAAACAGTGTATACAGTATCACTACACGTTCTTATAATGCATGA